>DWPV01000012.1:0-64257 GCA_018251915.1 Urbanus proteus proteus
TAATTATAATACTTCCGTCAATTTGACGGTTGCGGCCGTTGTAGGTAGTGCAAATGCGCGGCCCTTCTAGTGTTAAAAAGACATCCTCGCGATATTTCTTATCTTCACATGACTTCCAGTTATATTAACCTCGGCCCAACCAAACCGAATCCACACAGTACCTTTTAGAGGTATTAGGGCCCTTTACGGTTCCACCACCGCCACACCTATTTCTCCTTTATAATAGCAGTGCTTAGCGCTGCTCTGTCATGGTTTGAAGGGTGCGGTAAGGGAGATATACTTATCAGAGGCGTTCCAATTCAGTCCTCAGGGGTAGCAAAGCATCTGTGGTCGACCTTAGATAGGACTGTGATATTATCTGAGGTTGATTACAGTTGTCCATGGGCGGCAGTGGCCGCTTACCATCAGGTGGGCTGCAAGATCGTTTGCTACTTCCATAATATAAAAAAGTCAAACCACGAAGGAATTTCCTTTAATCAGTTAGAAGCTACTGACCAGACATCCGCGACATTTATAATCCTCGCATGACTTCCAGTAACCACCCAAACCGAATCCACACAGTAACTTCCCAATCAAAGTTTCCACGCAAGAAGTTCCACTGTCCGTTCCGAACGGAAACAATTCGAGCAATTAAATTTCAGTCCGGATTCCTTACGTTAACTTACAGACTATCGTAACCGGACGGAGTTTGACAAATGGCCGAGTAGACCAAAAACTAATGATCTTGGAGTTTAACTGTTTGGAGTGACTTATATGCGAATAACGTGATTTAGCAGTATATGTCTGTAATGTGGTAGTTTCAGTAATAGTAGTTTCTTGTCGCGTTCTTTAGTAAAATATCGTCAGAAAATTATTTGGCTTTTGAAGCGTGGTAATTTGCATACTTTATGATAAATTTAAATGAAGTTAAACAAATAGCCATTGACATCCTAAGTCTTTGGCTTCACGCCATAACTACTCACCTGATCATTATGAAATTTTGCACACACATTGCCAGGGGTTCAGAAAAAGACCTTTCATCCCAGAAATGATACTGATCCCAGATACTACTTCGATATGACCGAGATATAGAAAAATATACCTTTTAGGTATAAAAGACATTTTTCTATACGTACGTTTTATACCAACGTGTCCTTCATATGAGTTAATTTTACATTTGTATTGTAACTGAAGCACACAATTCTAACTACTATACATACTAGTAGAACCCAATGTACTTCTACTACTACAAACTAGTTAAAATAATTTGAAATTTTTTTTGCTACATTCAGTATCCTGTAGATCAGCAGCAAGTTTAATTTAATTAATTAATTTAACGCTTCACACTCATAGCCCCACACTAGGATTCCCAGTGTCGTGGATACCATGGACAAAACACAAGACAAGAACACACACTCAGACCAAGAACGGAAATTTAAACTCATCATTCAAATTTCCGCCTCGCCGGGAATCAAACCCATGACCCTCGGATCAGCAGTCCGGCGTGTTAACCCTTGCGCCATCCGGGCCGTTATCGGTATCAGTTATCACTGATGCCGGTGAGCATCATATCTGTTATCAAGTCCAAATGGTCCTACCCAAATGGTGGTATGTCCCCAAATATCAAAGTTAAGTTGTTTTTGATGCTTTATAAAAATAAATCGATGATTACATCATTGCAATACTTAATCATACATAAGCAACGTCAAATCCCTTTTACCGAATGTTGTTGTATTAAAATAGAGGACAGAAATTAATGATCTTAAGCATGCTTGCACAATTGACTGACCTATAGGATCGTTATACCAAAAATGACCTCGACAATACTTTAACCGAATAGAGGCACATGAATAACTTTCTAAGGATATTTTGTTTGTAACGAAGGCTACTTTTAATGTAACCTATTGTTATACTTTGAATTGCAAAATAATAAACTTGTATGTATATATTTTGACCGCATTACAATTAAAGTATTTTTAATTTATGACTTACGTGGTGTAGTGGTCATTTTATTTCTTATGCCTATTACTTCATTTCATTTTCAGTTCATAAATAGTGATAATCTGCGTCTTCTACTTCTACTCCCTTTATTTACTCCTTCTAAATTATAAAAAGGAGCAAAGATATCACAGCTTGAAAACGAACCTTAAAATAAAATAGTACATCACTATAATGGTAACAGTATAATAAAGTAACTAGGCACAAACGTTGAATAAAAAACCAACAAGAAGAACAAAGTAGAAGGAAGAAAAATGGTCAATCGAAAAAAGACAGAAGCTTCGAAACCACTCTTCGCTAAGCGCGGCGCAGACAAACGATTCAAACGGTTGTAAAATAAGAGGATTCTTGTAAAGCTCGTGAACTGCCCTAGGGTTATTTACTGTCACTTTTTTTGGTAATAAAAATAGAAAAACAAACCAGCAAAAAGACGTCAAGTGTATTGAATACCTGTCAAAAATCTTTGATCATATTCTATGTGAATTCCAATACCAATTGTTTTATTCTACTTTTACCGCTCAAAAATATAGGACACCAAAAAATAGAGAAACTTACAACTTGGTACAAACTTGAATATTGTAGCTGTTTTGAAGCACAAATAAAAATATTGATAAATTTAAAGACGCAATTTTTTAATATTTTATGAAAAATACCTGATCTAATGTACGATCATTTCATTCAATCTAATTAAATATTCATGGACTTTGCATTTTAAGTTCAATCCAGCATTTCAAATCCATTACTTATTCCAATGTGTATAAATTAACGCAAATATTTTTTAACTTAACCGTTCGTTCAATCAGAAATTGCGGTTCCCATCCAACTTTTATCATCCAATAAATTTGACAGACGCAGCCGCAACGTCCATCAATTTTTATTTTTAAAGCTATAGTCTCACTACTAGCGACTATAATAATAACGTTCATATGTCCTATTGTGAAATTTGGCCTTTTAAAATTTTGCGTAAATTCAAACATGCCCTAGGTAAAGTTCTAAGGTGATAAGCAGTTTTGTTGTTTTGCTGTTATTCTGCTTTGACTTGTTTAGCCCTCGTTATTATCTTCAATATGTACCTTCTAAAATAAATAACTTTGATTGGATTATTGGAACTCCCACTAATTAATTTTAAATAAACAAGTGCTAACTCGAGCCCATCAAAGTCTTCATTAGCTTCGTTTTTATTCTCTCTTTGTTCGTCATCAGTGAGACAAACGACTAAAACACAACACCACCTAACTTTTGCTTTTTGTTTGGAACTGGCTACAATGTTAGTTGGATTTGACTTTTTGGTTTTTCCACTCCTTCGTTTTTCCGAACGATGTTTGAAAATGGCAGCGGAATCCGGGCCTGTTTTGATTCTGGCCAGTGAACTATGTTGTTTGAGCTTTGTCGGGATTTTTGTTCAGCTGATTCAATTTTTCTCAGTGTGCTACTCTTCCGTCACTTTGTTCGCAAATGGATTGCTGAATGTCGTCTCTTTTGAGCCACAGACGCCGGGAGTCTACAGCATGTTTTCATGATATGCCGCTTTTAGCCGCCTTTGTTCACCCGTTTTTGTCAGATATGATAGTGGGATATTTTGACGTCAAACAAGCCTTTACGACAGTGCCAATTGAAGTGCTCTTTCTAGGCAGATTGGATTGTGATTGTTATGAAAGCTTCGAATGACTTTAAAAAATGTTTTTCGTTGTTGTTCGTTTCTAATTGTATACATGTTGTTTTATGTATAAAGGAAATCAAACTATGATAATAAAATGTAGCTATGGGCGTTTAACTTGCTTTTTTTGTCAAACTCAATGAATTAAACATATCTTCAATAGTCATTGATTTTTTTGGTTTGATTGTTATCACATTCCTAGTACCATTAATCTACTGTCTGTCTTTTATATAATAACCATGTAAAGATGTTGTATTATGATTTAACTGTTGTGGCAGTCATACTAATTGCCATGTAACGTGTAGTTGTAGCGACTATTGGAATTAAACTAGAAGGAAAAACCGAGGAAAAAAATAAGCATACATAAAAAAACTTGGATGAAACAAATCGGCAGGTAGTAGTCACACAATTTAATATTCGCCCTACCTTGATTATGCAGGTATCCATCATCTAAAAAGAAACGTTGTTAGATTCCAGAGACGTAAACAATAAAAGGACAAAGGTTCGATTTCTCACGAGAACTGGGCTTCCAATTGAACTGTAATGGATGTTCCTTGTCTTCTTCTCTCAGTAGCTCGTTGTGAGCTCAAATTACCGGAACATCGATTTTCTTTGAATTTGTCGGCTTCGCGCGGTTTCTTTCTTTTATTATGTTTACTTTTTGTATCTTTTTTATAACTGCTTTACATTATGGGGGCTTTATTCACTAAGAAATTATTGATTGGATAAAGGAAAATAAATGATTTAATTGCGTAATCAAAGGTAAGTTGCTAAATCCGCAATATTTGCTCCTACTGATAGATACCGTAGCTAGCTTCAGTTTTGATATCAACAAACATTAAAAGGATTCAGATACCTATCATTGACATGACATGATAGACAATGACGGTTATTGACTCCCAGAATGGTTCGGTGAGTAAATTTTAGTGTAGATATTCTTACTAATTCTAAATCATCTTTGTCTCTGTATTAGAAAATAATGGTCGTCTACTGTAATGGGGAAGGAAAACATCGCAAGAGGACCATGCATCGCTGGTAGTCTCATGCCTTCATCTATCTTGTTTTGAAAGATCATGAACAATTTATTAGCAAAAAACTAATTACTAAGTATATAAATACTTCACAAACGGTCAACTTTATGTTATTCTAGTCATTCAGTACACTTAGTTCGTTACTTGCTAAACTTACATTGTATTACTTTGAAAAAATAGTCCGAACGTTCCATTTCTCACGAGAACTTGGATAAAATCGAAGTTGCCTTTTTCTCAGTAGCTAATTCTGAGCCCAAATAACCGGAACATTGATTTTCTTCCAATTTGTCGGCCCCTACTTTTTAAAGTACCTTGGTGCCTCTCTAGATACTTTTTTAGGATCTCTCGCTTTCTTTTATCGCGTTATTTTATACGACTTCTTTGTCGCTAATTATATTATGTACGCTAAATTTATCTATTCGTATATTTTATTTTATTTAGTTGTGATAAAAAAAAACATTTATTATTCACTTTTACGAGGTCTTCGTCGTCGACCAATTATTGTCCCACTGCTGGGCATGTGTCCAGCACAATGTGGGTGTTGCGGTCACAAAGCTATTATTTTACGAACAACAAAAATATTTTATTTAAACTGCACATGCCCACGTAAAACCAAATATGCTTAATACTCCCAAATAGAACATCGAATAAACAAGTAATTAAACTGCCAAAATAGCATTAATTTTGTTTAATTAAAAACCGCCAATCAGTGTATTCAGGTTCCTATCAACAAAATTTAAATGAAAAAGGTGTTCCAAAATCTAAATAAGCTATGTATGTATCATGAGCAAACAAACAGCGAACGTACTTTAGATTAAACGAGAATGAGGCCACAGTATGTCACCGAAACGTTCCAAGTTAAAACCGGTGTCAGCAACTCTTTTCATATTTTCCCATGTTTTTACGACGGCAAAATCGTATTATCCTTCATAAAACAACGCTGAAACCGCCAGTAATTCCGCTAAACTTCAGCGGACGGCGACACCTGGCGGCCGTTGCGACTTTACAAGAATTCTGTTATTTTACTACCTCTTCAATTCAAAAGTTTGGTGGAATTTTGCTTACTTCTTGCTTTCTTTTATGTTTTTTCAATGACAAATGTTTATCCCGCCTGTAAAAACAACTTTCTGTACTGAAGTTATGAATCGCTAGCGAAACATTATTTTGTATTCACTGTTTTAATATTGTTTGTATTATTTAAAAGTTATAATAGTCTACAAGAAACGGTAGTCTTTAAGCAGTGCCGTTAAGTGTTGTATATGGATTAAAAGTAACTTTAAAACAGACATAGGTATTTATTGTATAGGGTGTTCGACTTGTCCTCAACTTAGTCCTCAGGGGTAGCAACGCATTTGTGGCCGACCTTGGGTGAGGCTGTGACCTTATCTAGGGTTGTCTACAGGTGTACAATGGACAGCAGTGGCCACTTACCATCAAGTGAGCTATATGCTCATATGCTACTTCTATAATAAATATAACTTTTATTTGGTACAATCCATTATACATATTTGTAGTGTAAAAGTTTGATCACAAAATCTGACCCAGATTAACATAGACTCGTAATTAAAAAGAGAACCGGCAAAAAACGGTACCTGGCGACCATTCCGGGAACTTTACAAGAATCCACTTATTTACAAGCGTTTGAACTGTTTGTCTGTGCCGCGCTTAGCGATGAGTGGATTCAAACTTCTACGATTGGATTCAAAACTTTTACGATTGGTCATTTCATTCTCTTCTTAGTACGCTTTTGATACTTCTAATTGAATGAAGCGAGTATACAATGTACTTTATTGATTTGTTGTAAACCCTAAATATATTTTTCGATCTTGTACTTTTTGACCTGTATTTTGTGGTTTACATTTTGGCATGGCCTCAAAATTTTGCTCAAATTGTAATAAATCATTAATAAAAAAAATGCTTTAACAATTATTTGTATAAGCTGATAAAAATATAAACAAAATTCACAATTAGACATGGGATTCTTCAAGAAAGGCGCAAAAAGAGCTCTCCTCCAAACCCTGCGATGCATTGCCAACTCCTATGGTGTTACCAATGTCTATAAACAACGGTTACTATTTTACATTACGTTTCTCTTCTGCCTTATCAATAGATATAAAAAATGTAAATTCCTATTCTAAATAAAAATATAGTATAGCCAATTCTAAACGGCAACTGAAAGTTGAACAGATCCACCGAATGTTTTATCCATAACGGGAATTCTAAACATAAACAGCTTCCTGAGAACTTTACAGTTTATTTACAACACACAAAGCTTACACGATTCCGTAGATGGACGGACAGTCAACAGCTGCGAAAGTTTGTTCCACTTTGCACTCAAAGAACGCCCAGAATGAATGTTTGGACTACAAAGGTATTGTGTAACGTTAATAAATCATTAGTACATAGTTAGAACCGTAAAAGTTTAACTTGAACCTGTGAGGTTAAACATCCAGGAATAGTTGGGGAAAGATTTATGCTTGTGTAAACATAAATGCATGGAATTTGATGTGATTGATTAACGAATGAAAACGTTAGAGTTGAAAGAGAACAGAGGAGTTTGAGACGTGTAAGGATTTATGTGTTTGAAACAGAAGACGAGCTTACAGTAATTTCATGCTAATCACAGATGTGGTCCTGATGCTGAAAAATAAGTTGGAGGAATATTTTATTCTATTTAATGTGAATTTCATTTCTTTACTTTTTTGACATCAAAAGGAATAGTAGAGATGTTTTTTTTTTTTTTATAACAGTGGAGTAGCAAACAAGCATGCAGTCCACCTTATTGTAAGTGACCACTGCCGCTCATTAAAAACTCTAATTAACCCCAGATAAGAACAGAGTTTTACCTGAGGTTGGCGCAAACGCGTTGCTACCTCTAAGGACTAAGTATGAACGCCTCAGATAAGTATCAGAGTAAGTATGTCTCCCTTACGACACCGTTTAAACCAGAACGCAGCACCGCTATTGTTAGGCAGAAATCGGTGTGGCAGTGGTGCCGCCTAAGTCGAACCACAAATACCTCTACCACCTTTAACATTCACTTTCTTCGACATCTAAAAGAATAGTAAAAACATGATGAAATTCCAAAAAGCATGTATTTTTTTTATTTTGGAACAACAGTAAACCGTGGAATACCAAGAATATGAAAGAGTTCCCCAGATTTGTTTCCCAAAGAAATAAAATAGTGGTTCTGTAGAATTTAGTGGCGCTTATTTGAGTCCCTTGTGCATAGTTTGAGGTGAAACTGTTGAATAAATTCACGAAACTGCTTTGACTTTTACAAAACAAGTTCTTTTACGTTTCGCTTTGACCCTTCAAATGAAATCGTCTTAGGATTTGATGCTTACCAACTACTTTACATCGGTTCAATGAAGTGGTCTCGATGTATCTGTGAATACGTAAAGGTTTTGGGTTTGAATTTGAAAAAAATAAACTTAATCTAAATTATTATCAGCAAGTTTCTTTTTTCCACTAATGTATATTACTAAAATAATTTAAAAAGAACAAGTAGAAACGTTTTCTTACGCGCGTATTATCGTACGCGTTTCTTTTTCAGAAAAAACGCATCTTTACCCGATCTCAAGTTGAACTAAAGTTCTATTTAGTCCATTCGTTATATCATTAGGTACTTCGCTACAAAAAGAGGATTATTGAACATGTTGGCAATGTTAGTTGTTATGACTGAATAAACTTTCATGATCCAAAACGGCGAAAGATAAGAAATCTATATAAAGCATTTGGATAGCGTGTTACCTAAAGTCATATTCTTCTTAAAAGAGATGACCTGTACACAGCAGTTAATATCGAAAGACAATATTGGATTAATGAAGAACAAGATACAGATTAACACTTTCATCTTCCCGATGATTAGCTGTCAAGCGTGAGCCTTAACAGAGCAAGTTTAAGTGAAACACAACTAACGCAAAGCGCATATGTTACTTTCAAATAAACAGATCGTTGTCTCATCACGGCTGCGTCTGCGCAGATGGTTCTGTATCAAAACGGTCTTTTTTTGTTCCGGTTGTGGGATAGGTAGGGTTGCCAAACACAAAAAAATAAGACAGCTTATATTTGGCTTAACATTTCTTATACATATAAGTAATTTAGACATCGTGAACCGTAGAGCAAGGATTTTTTTTTAATTCGATATAATTTCAAAATATTAGACATTTTTATTATGTCCGATAAACACTTTAATTCGGCAAGTTCCGCATTAAATCCCAAAGGAATCTTAACCACAAACTTAGTTTTTAGCACTGGGTATGAGTGGTTCTGGGTCTAAGATGAGTTGTCTAGACACCCACAACCGTCAAAGAAATCTATTGATGGGCTACGATTAAAAACCGTCACACAGTTATTGTGTATCATGTAGTTGTTTATTATTTACCTTAGTAATAAAAAAATGTGTGATCTGAGCGATTATCGTGATATTTGGTAAATCACCTAAAAACCTAAATAGGGAATAAAATTGTTTATCAAATTTAAATTGGACTGGTGTCAACCCTAAAGCGGTCCCACCGTTTAACCTTACTGGGTTGAGTGGTGAGTTATTGGCTTATTAGTCGGCGAGTTTCTTTTGTTTTTGGATATATTTAAAATTAATGACGATTTTGGTAATTTAGGAAAGTTTTGATAATAGTATGTTTAAAAAATGCGGTACCATATTTTAATTAATTCATTCGATGCCTTGATAACTTAGCGCAGTACCTATCTAAAGATAGGATAACGATGACCCATGGCGTAATGTTACTGTTATGCAGACAGTTATGTCAGTTATGGATCCAATCCACGATTGGTTTTTTAAAGATTTTATTCATATTTCTCAGGACTTTATATGACACTTGAGACTACAATGAAATTATTTACTGACAATATTAAAAGAAAAGTTAGAAATTACAATAAGACCAAGAAGGTAAGTAGGCGTGACTATAACTTTGGCTAATACAAATGATGTATCGCTAAGTAAAAAAAATATAGAGGACTAAATTTAGTCTCCAGAAAATGTCACCTTAATTAAGATAAGGCGCTTGTGGGACAACTGCTGAAGTATCTATAAATAGAAGTGAGGGTGAGATACTTTGTAAACGAATTGCTTAAACCTAAACTAAATATAGACTTAAAATAATCATGTAAACGATCCGTTTATCTTGTTGGATTAGGACAGTGTTTCTCAATCTTTTACGGCACGATACTATAACATGAAAAAAATACGATATATAAAAATATTTTTCGGAAACCCGTCCGCAATACAATAAATCATATTTTATTTTTATAACTGTGGAGCCTGTACAATGTTATTAACATTTTTATAATGAGGTATTGGTTAAATACACATTTAAGTATCTTAAGCCTGTGTTTCTAAACCTCTTTTATTAAAACTTCAAGTACTGAAATATTTAGTAACTTATATTTTTATACGGAGGCTTCACGATTTATTTATACAAGCTTGGTAAATCCCAAGGGGTCGCGACCAATACTTTGAGAAAGACTGGATTAGGGTCTTTGTGCTATTATTAGGCGCCATATGGCGGATTGAGGCAAAAATAAATAACATTTAAGGATTCTTAGTAGTACCGTTGTCTACATTCACCACCCCATTCTAAGATTCTTCATTTTAATAGCCCGTAATTTTGTAGTTTCTATGTATTCACAAAGACTTATATGAAGGAAGTAGCAATAGATTATGAAGCCAACCTGCAGTGCTACTCACCAAACCAATGTCAATTCCAATCACAATTCAAATCCAATTTGTTTATATGATCGAAGCAGCAAACGAGCATGCAGTCCAGCTGAAGGTAAGTGGCAACTGCCGCCCATGGACATCTGTAATCAACCCTATATAAGATCTGAAGACCTGAGGTTGAGCACAGATGCATTGCTACCCCTGAGGACTGAGTTGGAACGCCTCTGATAAGTATATCTCTAACCACACCCTTCAGACCAGAGCAAATAGGTGTGGCGGTGATGCTACCGGAGTCTACATAGAGTTCTACCTTATTGTTGTTGAAAGTTGCAAATACGCTTTGATCGGGCGGAATGGTTAGTGAGTTTAGTGACCATTGTCGCTTATGGACATCTGTAATCAACCCCGGATAAGTTTACAGTCCTTCTTGAGGTCGGTCACAAATGCATTGCTACCCTTGAGGACTAAGTTAGATCGCCGAATACTCGTCTCTAAACTTAAATCGTAATCATTTGGACCACGGCCCGATTCCATTAGTAGATTTTTGTAATCAAAGGGATTAGTCTGAATACAGTGGGTGTAAAATTGATACAATGGCAATTAGGGAAGGTTTTTGTTAAACACTTCTAATACTAGATAATAGATTCTAAATATATTAGTTAAGACCCAAACGAAGCAGAGGTTTATAGAATAATTCGGCCTCTACTCTGAATTCGGAGCTTTTAATTTACACCTCTTATTTATATGTATGTATGTATGTATGCGTGTACAGGATTAACGAAAGTAAAAACCAAAATGTCATAATTATATGTAATACCTTTAAAAATGTTCTTAAAGGCGTGTGACATCTACTTATTCCACTTGTTTAGTATGACATAGAGGTACAGTTACCGATCCGCGATGCGGATCGTCTATTACCTATAGTTACATTATGTTTGATAATAAAACATCGATCAAATGAAAATGAAAAAAATACTCTATAAAAGAGTCTGTAAAAGTTGAGAAATATTTTCATTCTTTGTCTATATCAATACTAATATATAAAATGGAAGTGTCTGTTTGTGAATTCAAATAACAAAATTTTACTCAATGCATATGAAAGTATACACGATACCTATAACAGAAATGCAATAAAAATGTCTGTCTGTCTGCTAGTTTGAGGTAATCTTCTAAACGGCTGGACCGATTTTAACGGGATTTTCGCTCAATACGCTACTTTAATTAATTGAAAAGCATTAGCGCGCGCTCCACGCGCATGCGGACACCGTCGCGGTACTTTTACGGGCGTTTACTTCTTTAACGCGGGTGAAACCGCGAGGATCAGCTAGTATAACATACCAATACCGACCCTTAAAAGGCGTAATCCCCGTTAGTCCATTTCAATGCTGGTTTTGTTTTCAAAGGGATTACGCGTAATGAAAGCTTCGGGAGCTTTGAAAAATTTACGGGTTGCAGCTTACTCTTGATATGTCCCAATGTTGGGTCATTGTCAGTGGATATCCTACAACGGATGTTTTTAAAACGCGCATAGTTAGAAAAGGTCAACAATCACTATCCAAAGCGAAACAGTCACCAACTCGACGCTGATTCGAGTTAGGTTTTCACTTATTTTGCTAACACATAAACGCGTTAACGCGAACTTTTTGTTTTTTTTTTTTTTAAACCGAATTCGCCATCAAACGTTCGTCAACCCCGTCGACCACAAAATATGAGTTTACTTGTCAAAATTAAAGGTTCTATTCCACCTGTCAAGCCGAGCACAGGGACGAATTGTCACTTTAGTGAATTAACCCCCTGAAGCGCGCTTTTAGCCTTTGCCTAGTAACCAGTCGATTCCCGTTGACAACGAATTTGCTTACATTTTTAAATTTCAATCAAGTCAAGGTTCCTATAAACTGCGGATATAACTAATCCATTCAACTCCTTATAAATTTCTCAGTAGAAACCCAAACGTCAGTACTCCCGACAATGTAGCCGTATTCGCAACAATTACAACACTAATTGCCTCTGCGCTATACACTGCGGGCTCCTCAGCCACCTGCCAATTGAGGCTCCCGTTAACCACCAATGTTATTTACGATGCAGCAATAAATCGGACAGTGAGGTATTATTTATGTTGCGAATAGATAACAGGATTTTGGTAGTGAAATTAATTGACGTGGTTGCGAATTCTGACATTTATTCGTGTTGGTTCGTTTTTTGAATAATGAAACAGAAATTATTTAATTTTTAAAATTTCAAAATAAATAGTACTTACCTATACTTTGACTTGACTTTAAAATTACATGAAGATTTTTCAATCTTAATCTTTCTGAATTTGTACTTTATTTATGTCAAAAGACATATTTATTTTAAAACGGGCTAAGAAAGTAACAAACGATTAAGAAAATATGAACTTTTTTGACTGTTTTTGATATGAAGTTCCTTTATTAAAATGGGAACTCGAAAATTAACTCCTGTACATCAAATTACTCCCTAAGTTCCTCAATACTTAGTTGCACATAAGATACCTCAAACTCAATAATATTACGCTTATACATTGAAGCGTTACTCACGTTTACGATCCGGTAATAAATTGGATACAATATGGGCGAGTTGATGAGCTCACGGGTCGAATGCGCTGTGCTTAATTGAAGTGTTGCTTAGGGATTGATGGTTACTGTTAGTAATGTAAAGGCATTGAACAGGAGTGGTTTACAATGTCAGTAAATACAAGTAACAGCTTCTTACAGCTACTTGCAAGTACAATAAGCATACAGAAGATATATTGGCTTGAATTATCTAGAAACAAAGCTAACGGCCGCTTACAGCCATTTGCAGGTAAACTATGTAGTAACATAGAAGGTGACATGAAAATTTATTATTCGAAGGTTGTCTATTTCTAATAGACTATCCGAATTAAATACTAATTGTAAGTTAAATAATACTAAGCGTGATACGTTTATTAGGTACTATACAATAATATTTGACATAAATGCTTCATGCTATTTACTACAGTTAAAAAAATGTAAGAACATATTGAAACGTGCATAGCCCTGCGGATTGCATAGATCTTAACAGGTCTAAAAAGTTAAGCAACGTCAGGCGCGGTTGGTAGATGGATGGGTGGTAAAAAAATTCATGCGCGTTTCCGTGCTTCCGAGGGTACGTTAAGCTGTCGGTCCCGGTTGTTATCGCTGGATGGCAGTCGTTAAACCTTGTCGGAGGCCTTATACTGAAAACTTTTATGATAACATTCGACACGGGTTGGCCACTGACCCATATCCCCTCCACCAACACGCATTGGAGCAGCGTGGTGGAGTACGCTCCCAGCCTCTCTCAATTGCGTCGTCCCGTGCCCAGTAGTGTGATTTAAAAAATGGGTTGCGGCAAGAACATAATAAAGTTATAATATCCAGACTGATGCACACTTATCTCATATCACGTAACTTTGCTTGTCTTTCATCCATGCACGAGATAAGTTAGTAAGATTTATGAAGCGAAACTTTTATATGCAACTTCGGACGTATGCCGGTAACAGCGTGTAATAACAGTTGAGAAAAGGCAGTTTTATTAAAACTTGTTAAGTTTATATTAAATTAAAAGTATTTTATAATAAACAGAACAAAGGAGTTCTTGAATAGAAATGTGTCAAGGCAATCTTGTCAGGCTTTCTTTCATGTTGCAACCTGTTGTCTCGTGTTTCATTGCTTGGACAATACCCATAACAGAGAAAGGCCGAGAGCATGCTATATTTACTTTATGACGTTATTTTCTTCTTGAAAGTTCTTCATTTGATTCATACTTATCTGAGACGTTCATTAGTCATCAGAGGCAGCACATCTTTGGCCAACCTTAAGTAAGATAACTGGCTACAGATATTACAAAAATAGTAAATTACGATACGTGTGACCTATACGCGTGACATAAGTCCGCCCGCACGCGGAAGGGCGTGCGTAAAGTGCGGGCTTAGGTCACAAAGTGCTATAAATGTATATTATAAAAAAATTAAGTGTTGAAGTGCTACACCTGAACCATGACAGACGAGAGACCTTAAAATATTTTATTAAAATCGCCAACCCTACGCTGGGTAAATTTCACAAAGAATTTCTTCTAGCAACGAGTAAAATGTGTAAAGTACTTCAAAATAAATAGAAAATATCTCGGAAGTGGTGTTTGTGTGGAAACAACAAAGGTTTTAGTGTGGTCGGGAGACAATATAAATTATGTTTACAGTGGTTTGTACGGAATGAGGAATTTAGCAACTGTTTGTTAGAATGTCCTTAGACTTGCTACTCTAGGGACGTTCCGCTTGACAACTGTAACGACCGCAATTATATGAGTGTTTAATTAAAACATTCATACACCCCGCACTAGGATTACAACATTGTTTACATTAGTTAAACATCATCAAATCACATTTGGTAGTGTTTGTTTGTTTTTTTTTTTAATTAGTATTAAATAGAAGTAATAAAGGATTACTTTACGTATCATCATAGACTTCCATATTTATACACTTGACGACTATTATTACTCAAAAAATGATATGAGTAATTGTTACGGAGTCGGACCACAGCGGAATTCACTACCTTTAACAGCTATAAAACTCAAATTACGTCAGCTTGCTAAGTAGACTTCTAATTTATCTAGACTTAGGCTTTGAACTAACACTAGTTCGTATTTTAGAAAAAGATAAGGATAAAGTGAATAACACTCTATTGCAAGCCCCATAATTACTAATGTTCGAAGGGCCGTATTTCCAACTACTGTGCACATAAAAAGCATTCTCGTTAAGAAATAAACAGTCGACGGGAACAGCAAAGAAATTGTACAAAGACACGGAACTTCAAAGGCAGCCTTTGGGAGGTTCTAAATGAACTAGTGGGACTTTACCTGATTACAGTGGGTATTAAAAAGAAAGGAATTTAGTAGATATCTAGTAGGTACGTAGGTACCAAAAGATTTTGGAAAAATATCTACAACAAAATATTTACCTATAGTGGCTTTAAGTATATTTGTTGTTAGTAAAGACTGTTTTTTTAATAATTGAACAGAACACAATACAAATCTTAAAAAAATATACGAAGCGGCCCTTTGAAAATGCATAGTAGCGAGTTTAAATATAATTAACAATTATACAAATCATAATCTTAACAAGTTTTCAATGGAAAACTTCTAAAACATTAACGTCTAGAAGTCAGAAATTTAGGTACAACTTGTGAATATTTTGCAAATGTATTAAACTTTACGTTACACTGAAGACTCGTATTAACGTAATCATTACTTGGAAATTCTAAAGTTTTGTATTTTGTCTTGTTTAGACTTTGGGGAATTATTTCAGTCAGAAAATATTACAATCTTAGCCCCAGAAGTGAGACATAGTATTTAAAATTTGTATATGTTTCATGATATCACTTTTGTAATAGCCTATAATAATATATGGCTAAGATATAAAATAGAAAACTATGACCTTTATTGGTCGAAGTCATCACCAAAATAAAACGGGCTTTAAAGGACTTTGTAATTGACCACTACCACAACACACTTATAACTGCAGATAAAATTAAAGAATAATTAAGAAAAATAATGTGTATTTTTTTCCTTAATCCTTTCTTAATTTTGAAAAATCCTATATTGTGTGTGTGTTTTAGTTTCATTGAATTCTTCCTTGATGTCAAAAAATAACACTATTTACAAAATCTTTTTGAAAATATAATTGGTTTTATAAAACGAGAAGATATCTCCAAATAGTTTTTAAAAGATATAATTAAATACTATTTTCTGCCCACGGCTTCGTAGATACGCGTTAAATATTATGTTTGTTTTCTTCAGGTGTAATTCTTATGCAGTTCAATCTTATCAAGTAGCCGTAGGTGTAAAAATAGATAGGTTGTAGGTATAAAGTTACTTGTTTATCCCTCAGGAGTAGTATCTTTTTTCAGGATGGAAGGTCCTGTCCTTTTCTGGACTCCTAGCAATGTGTATGCAAAATTGCAAAATCATAACAATTAGTTGAGTAGTTAAAGCGTGAAGGCGTTACAAACAAACAAACAAATAAACGGATATTCGCATTTATAATAATTAGAATTATTCTAGTAAAGTAAGTTTATACTGACTGATATAAACCCATTACGAAAATTGTATTCAGAACAAAGTATTGAAATAACGCAGTTAGCGAGCGTAAAGCAAGAATTAGCCGAACATCGGATTAAAAAGAAAAGAAAAGAACAGAAAGTACAAAGAAACAATCGGCAGTGGTTCGTTCGCGGAATTCCAATGGGAGAATAAAGTTGGGAGCAAAACTTCGGAGCACTGATTCGATTCCCGGCTGTTTTTCAATTAGGCATGTTTAGGAATTTTGCGGGTTGGTTAAAACCGATACCCTTTGAGAAATTCCAATGAAACGGAAATTTAAAACTTCAATTAACAAAGCCTTTTCTTTTTATAAAAGGGTGGAAGGTC
The DNA here is from genome assembly GCA_018251915.1 of Urbanus proteus proteus. Taxonomy (NCBI): domain Eukaryota; kingdom Metazoa; phylum Arthropoda; class Insecta; order Lepidoptera; family Hesperiidae; genus Urbanus; species Urbanus proteus. The sequence continues at coordinate 16,790 of DWPV01000012.1, forward strand.
ACCTGATACTAAAAGGCATTGCCGGCAGTGGACGTTTCCGTCTACCACTCTGTTGGAATGATTCACTGACGCCAGGCAGTAATATAACAAATACCAGTATAGCTAAGGCAGTAACATAACAAATAGTTAAAGAAATTATACGTGTTACATGCTTGTTTAATACTTATATTGAATAATAATTTGTGGCTAATTTACTACGGATACGCCATTGCCATGTGAAAAATACTATGGCCTTCAGGTCTCATCTCAAAGAGTATATAATTATGATGATATAATGCTTCGTAGTTTGACTCCTAACTACACTACACTAGCTTGACAAGACAGGCTTGTAACAACATTGTGATGATTTTTTCTTATAGCAAGAAAGGAGTGATGAAGAAGGGACAGTTTTATTATATGAGAATCGTTCTAACTTAGAACTGAACCTATGGAGGAGGTCAAACCTAACCAGGATTGATTACAGGTCTAAATGTACCTGTTCCCACTTTGCATCAGACGAACTACAAGCTTTTCTGTTACAAATAAAATATTAAAAAAAAATATCTTATAAGAAAATTCAAGGGTTCACTTAACGTTGATGTGAGTTCGAACATCCCTCTTTATGTAAATGAGAAAGATTTATTAAACCCCAGCCTCATTGTATGTAATAATTCATACTTAAATTTTATTATCACTCAAATTTCCTTGGATACACAGGGGTTTTGGCCGTTATAAGAGATCACCGTATGCATTATCTTTACGACCTGCCGCTACGGTGTGTGGTTTAATGTTATAAGAGGAGCGATATTATGAGCGATTTTCTACATATACTCGTATGTCTTTAGAAATGTCCTTTTTTCGTATTAACGAAATACAACAAGTATTGTATTGAAACCAGTTCATATGGCAGTGTTTTTAACCAGCAATCAATATCCCAGAAGTTTTCCGTTGAGATGTGCTGTAGTTTCAACGGTATGATAAAACAGATACATTTATATGAGGTGTCCTTTAATAACCCTGAGTGGGACACACATCAATGGTTGACCTTAGGTAGGTCTCCGATCTTATTTGAAGTTGATTTCAACAATGCTCATAAGAATGACCACCTATCATCAAAGGAATTTCTTTGATGATAGGTGGTCATTCTCAGGTACAAAAAAATATACCTGAAAGTTTATCTATTATTTATCAATAATATTTTCAAATAGTAGACACTATAAAAAGTAGCTATTTCTATTTATTAGCAGTAAACTTAAATTCCGAAAAGAGATCGTATCCATTTGAGTGACGTAATATGACAAAACAACCATTAAAACGCTGGTACTTACACATTGGACCACATCAAAAGCCATAAAGCGGGGTGAGCGTCGAATGAGACGTAAGGGTGCGAGATTTTGGACTAGGTGTGAACCGGGATCACATGTGTGATCGTGTTTACGATTCCAGTGATTTACTTAACGGATGCTCAGTATAAATGACTTATAAACGGTTTATGGTACTCTTGTCACGGTTTTGTTTGTTTTCACATGTCAATGGATATGTTGGTTTAAATAGTTCAACTGATGTTGGATAACCTGTTCAAAATAAAAGGGTAGAACTCTATGTAGTTCGACTCCGGTGGCACCATCGTCACACCTATTTATGCCATATAACAGCAGTGATAAGCACTGCTGCGTTCTGGTCTGAAGGGTGTGGTAAGGGTGACATATTTATCCGAGACGTTCTAACTCAGTCCTCAGGTGTAGCAACGCATCTGTGGCCAACCCCAGGTAGGAGCTTGATCTTATCTGGGGTTTATTACAGATGTTCATAGGCGGAAGTAGCCACTTACCTTCAGGTGGACTGCATGCTCGTTATCTACTTCAATCATATAAAAAATATCAATTGTCTTGAATCTCGATAATATTGATAAATAGTAGATATTTTTATGAACACGTAGCCTAATAACTAAGAAACGAAATCTTTTTCTCTTTCCTATGCGTTCACCATCTGAATAATATTTCATTTTTGAAAATCGTTGAAAACTGAAGTACCTGAAACAAACAAAGAGAAAATATTAATTCAACTTCTAAAAAACATACCAAACGTACAGAATGGAGGAAAATGGAAAAAAAAATATTTTGTCGCACTTATTGAAGAACAAAATTCATTTTTCGAATAGAGAGACTGAAAAACATATTGAAACGGAAAGTTGGACTTTATTCGATATTATTAGTCTCGTTTTAAATAGTTGAGACCATAGTCTTCAATAATGACCTTGGATCAATCGATAGCCTTTAAAGAAATTTGAGAGCTTTATTTAAATACTATACGCATTTTTAAGGTGGTAGAACTCTATTTAGTTCGACACCGGCGGCACCATCGCCACACCTATTTCTGCCTTATAACAGCAGTGTTAAGCACTGCTGTGTTCTGGCCTGAAGGGTGTGGTATGGGAGACATCCTTATACGAGGCGTACCAACTCATTCATCAGAGAAAGCAACGCAACTGTGGTCAACCTTATCTGAGGTTGATTACAGATGTGGACTGCATGCTCGATTGCTACTTTGATCATTATAGAAAAAAAAAACTTATATAGGTTTTCTCGCGATATTTTGATTCACCGATGAAGTAAATGTAAGTTCCACCTAAAACACTTATTTTAATAAGGCCGATTACTTACAGTAACGTATAGGCTATAATATCTAATGAACATGTACTTGTAAAATCGAAAAAAAGTATATGCGCGACTGGGATTTGAATCTTGAACCTTATCCGTGGGAGCATGGAGTTCATACTACTATACTTGAATATTTTACGGTCATACGCTTAATTATTAAAGGTTAATAAAATCCAAATAAATATTAAAACAGACGATATTATAAAACAATGCTTAATATAATATTAACATTATTTTATTTCCTAACGGAAATAAAGTAACAATGAAATAAAAGGTTAATTATTTCTTTGACCGAATTCAGGTCAAGCGTAGGTCGGGCCGGACCACTAGATTGAAAATGGTGTTTCAAACAATTTTCAAGTCTTTAAACAGTGCTTCGCTCCAAATTAAATTTGAGAACATTTGTTTCTTTTATAGAATGTTTCATTGAATGTAGCGATAAATGAAGAGTAGTTTTAATTATTAAAATTTATGGTTGATTTAAAAACCCAACGATGGCCGGGTCTTCCTTTAACATTTTAAGAGTAACGTTAATTTTATTTGTCAATATATTATTGCCTTATTTTATGAAATCTACAATTATCTATATAATAATATTATAAAGAGGAAGGATTTAATTGTTTGTTTATTTAAATTGAAGCTACTGGACAGATTTTAATAATTATTTCACCAATCTAAAGATACAACTCTACTTAATGCAAGGCTATATTTAATGAAAATTCGTATACTTAATTTTAACATTTTTTAACGCGTATATCATGGTTGGACGACAGTGAAAAGAAAACATGAGAAATAAGAGACACATAAGCATTTTTACTAAGTCCTCAAATTGCTAAAGCATGACTGATGACAGGTAGAACTGTATTCCTACGGGAATTCGCTTACAGGTGTCCATATGTAGCAGTTATTTCTCAACAAGAAAGCAAACATTTCTTTACAAAAACATAATACAATTCATTACATTTACAAAATTAACAAGAAATGCAGCGGAAAGTTCTAAAATCGTAAGAATACCCTTGTATTTCAAATTCGAAACACTGTTTCCCTTCCATTCCCTTCCAATTTGCAGAATAAACGTATCTTACGTGAAAGACGTATAACAAAGTATATATATTATGAAAGGAATATTGTCTGTACGTTTGCAAACTTTACTGCTATTGTAGGGAAAGTAGCGAACTCCAAACTTCTAACTATGCGCTGTCTATTAAGAAACAAAACGATAGTAAAGTATACAGTGTACTGTCTTACTTTGAAATGTCTTGTGTTAAGTTTCGAGTGGTTATGTACTAAGTTAATTTGCAACATACTTACGTGAGCCTAATAAAGATGTTAACTTTAATCTTCACTTGCCTAACTGACATACGAAACTTGTGAAATAAACTTAACTTATTTAACTATGGGAACGCCATGGTTGTGTATTTGGAACCCGTTTAGACAAATACCCATATTTATATTTAAAACTTTGTTAAACCTTAACAAGTAATACAAAAGGGTCGCTTAGTATTAAAATAATTATTTTGCAGTGAACCTGTAGTATTTTTTTTCAATTACGCAATTACGTCTGTCGCGCAGTGGGTCCCGGGTTCGATTCTCGGCCAGACAGGTATCCAAATGAGTTTAGATTTCTGTTCTGGGTCTGAGTGTTTGTGTATTTGTCTTTTTGTCTTTTTGTCCATGACACCCAAGACGCAGGAAAAAATCCCATTATTGAATAATGAGTGACAAAAGTGTTTTTTTAGTTCTATAATGGTGAAAAATAGATTGCTGGATGAAGATAAATAGATAAATGTATCCAAATACATAGATATCTTAAGAGAAAAGCTTGTAAAAACTAAATAGCTACAAGTTCTAAATCGATTACTTCTGATATAGCTAACAGCGCACAATTTCCCGCAGATATGAATCTGCGCACTTTTTGCGGTTGAATAATGCATTTATTCATTATTCATAACCCAGTTCTTAGCCAACTTCTCGAGCAAGTCGAAGTACATAAAAGATTTATCATTTCTCACCACTAAAAGGAGACTTTAAATAATTAATGGGAAATGTGCCGTTAACGGGAATGTTATGGGCGGTTTACGGCTTTGTCCTCCATGATGATACTGTTTTAAAAACGATTGTTATCTTTTATTTATATTTATATTATGAAGCGCGCATATCCCTGCGGATTGCGTAGGTCTTAACCGATCTACCAAGTTAAGCAACGTCGTGCGTGGTCGGTAGGTGGATGGGTGACCGTTAGTGGCAAAATTTCATACGCGCTTCCGTGCTTCGAAGGACACGTTAAGCTGTCATTGCCGGTTGTTATCATTGCATAGCAGTCGTAAAACCTTGTCGGAGGCCTTATGGGGTTTGAAACTATTCCACACGGATTGGCCACTAACCAGTCGAGGAAAAAACGTTGTAACATAATGTCTATAATATATATGTATATGATATATCTTTCTACGCTCAAAAAGTATTTTTGACAATTGTTAGAATTATTCAAGTAAACTAACCTCGGTCAATAGTCATTGTTAGTGGGTGTACAGCTTCTGGGGCCACAAGACAAGCGACAATAGGCGTAGGTTGACAACCTAAAGTGATAATAAAAACCGTTTCATTATTACCTTAAATTTGGGCGCAACATTCATTTTGTCATGAATTCATGTCCAAAATGTTTTTATCACACAACTTTCTCGTAAATATGTTTGAGCGAGTCGTTTAAGTGTTAAAATTCACTTCGCTTAAGTACTAACACGCATGAAATTTTACCACTAGCGGCCACCCATCCATCTACCGACCGCGCCCGACGTTGCTTAACTTTGTACATCGGTTAAAATCTACGCAATACACAGAGCTATGCGCTACAAAAGCGAGACTTATATAAAATCTCTGTTTATTAAATTCAAAGCCACATCAGCTCCATTACAAGCACGTATTCGCCTGAAACTATTTCCACATGAAGCAAATGCAGTAACATTCATATCAGGCAACTCTCAACAAAGTTGCTGTATTAACAATAAGCTTATGATACCACCGACTTGTCAAAACATTTTATTTTATGTATTGTTCGCGTTTTTAGTTAGTGGTTCTGGTGTATTTTTGTATCTTCTGACGTTTAATGGGTCAAAACATAATATTTTCGATACAATGTTAATAACAGATACTTCTAATATATTTTTTGTCTACCCCTGCCCTTGTCCAATAGAAGAACTACTGAGCAAAGATACTTACGAGGTGTTCCAACTTAGTCTTAACGAGCAGCTTATATCTGTGACCATTTTAGGTGAGACTAATCTTATCTGGGGCTTATTATAGATGTCCATGGGCAGTTCTGGCCACTTACTATTCGGTCGTCGTCGTCAACCCATTATTGTCCCACTGTTGGGCATGGGTCTCCCTCCACTGTGAGAGGGATTTAGGTCTTAGTCTACCGTGCTGGCCAAGTGCGAATTGATAGATTTCACACACCTTCAGAATGATTAAGAACAGGTATGCACGTTTCCTCGCGATGTTTTTCTTCATCTTTAAAGCAAGTGATAATTAATCTAATATGCACATAAATCAGAGGTGCGTGCCAGGGATTTGAACCATGAACCTCCCGATTGAGAGACCAAGTTTCAATCATTAGGCTATTGCTATTCGGTACTATTCGGTACTTTAAGTAGCACAACTAATATATTTTGAATTATGAATTTGGTAATTATTTCTAATTAACCTAAAATAGCAAACTAGCCAGCTATTAATCTCTACCCCAGTCATTGTTAAAACAATAACTAAATTCTCAAACTCTACATTACTCTACCTTAACCAAATATGTATTATTCAAACCGAAACACGCAATTAGCAGACATAAACATTTAGCGCATCATTACCCCGTAATAAATAAGGGTTCTAAACAATAGATCTACTCTCCATTCTCTACCAACTCTACATTTAACAAAGAGTTTCTAATTCTAAGGATTTCTTATTATTTAAATATATTTGAGCTATTTATAACACAATCTTCTATCTTGTTGAATTGAGTTAATTTTGTTTTATTTAAATAGAATTGTTTGAAGGTTGTTATATAATGTAGCCATACTGTTTGGTTTTCGGGCTGGCCAAAAAACTAAAAATTTACACTAAATACAGTCAGTCATAATTCGGAGCTTGTTACGTACGATTTTATCACATAAAACCATATTTTGCACTGGGTCGCGGGAGCCAATATAAGTGGAGTGCGAAGTGCATAAGGCTGACCGGTCGCGAAGGGATTGCACGGGAGATTGAGGTATTTATTTACTGTTATCATCTACATTGTCATCACTGATTCATAAGAGTTTCTAAAGTATTTCCGGTTCAAACCAGCGACCTAAAATTTATAAACATAGCATGACAAATATCTTATTTTTTAATAAGGCTCTTATAAAAGTTATGTAATTTAATTCTGCACGGATACAGGTCTAGACGTGCCTTCCGAAGCACGGAAGTCCGCATGAAATTTAACCATTAACGGTAACCCATCCAATTCTGACCGCCCTGGACATTATTTAAATTTGTAACTACCATGTAATCCGCGAGGCTATGCTTAACTTATACTTAACTAACTACTAAATTCACTACTATAACGTTACTCTATTCAAAACAACATAATATGAATAACAAGGTCATAATAGAACTATACTTACATAGTAAGCCCCCATTATCTGAATAATCCCACACAAGAACGCCCTTACAAGGCGTATTGTTTGCATTGTTGGGATCAGAATGGATTCTCATTGGACCTTATGTGCACGGCTCTTTATATAATAGTGTTATTAAGAAAGTGGTTTATTCTAGTTGGGAATATTTTTTATTACGCGTTTATCTTCTGAAGACGGGAACTGTTGTGGTTTGATGTGTGACTGTTTCTGACTTTTTACAGCAGTGTTCATAATTAAGTATCTGAAGCATTCCAAACTAGTCTTATGTAGGTCATCTTTGCCCAATCTTTTACCTTAAACTAGTGTATCAAAGGGTAATCGTAATGCCTTTAAACTAGTGTATCAAAGGGTAATCGTAATGCCTTTAAACTAGTGTATCAAAGGGTAATCGTAATGCCTGATGATATTCTTTACCAGTGAACGCTAAGCGATGTTGAAAATATGTGGTAAGCGTATACTGACATTACTGAAGTATCTAAAAGCAGCATGAAATTTAAATTGATACATGAGGCTATCATCTCAATCCTCAAGAGGAGCAATGCATCTTTGATAGACATCAGTAAAAACCCCTCTTTCAGATATTTAGATATTAGTTACATGACCATAGGCAGTAATGGCCACTTACCATCAAGCTAAATGCCACAAAACTACATGCTCATTTGCTTTTACATACAGTTATCCATTAGCGGCAGTGGCCACCTACTTCTAGGTTGATTGCATGCTTATTCGCTTCTTCATTCTTATTAAACAAACACATAACATGTTTCCCATATACTCGTTAAGCAAACTTAGCTATGGTCCAATAACTCGACAGTACAATGCAAACAATAGGTTTGCAGTAAGCGGTTCCTTATGACACAGACAATAGTAGTGGGCTATTATGTTCCTTGTATGACTTTGTTGCTCATTATATTGGCTCGGTATTGAGATGCTGTTTAGTATACAATGGTATAGTTTACCGCTTTACAATTGATCCTGCAAGGATGTGGAAATGCTAAATGATCAGTTGTAAACTTTAACTTTGGCTCATTTTCACGAAATTAAGAGTTTGATTATTTCCTATTAAATCAATAATCATTAAATATATTAAAATAATTTTAAATTTACAGGGTTTAATACTGCCTCGCCTTGCACTTTTTAGTATCACCCACACGTAAGAGGCAAACTAAATATATACTATAAGGAGATTAATATAAAAATATTATAAGTACAAATGTTACCCTTGATTAAAACTATTCTCTATATAGTAGGGTTCTTATCTATTAAATGCTAATAAATAAATAAATCTAATAAATAAAATATATAAAGACATAAGTTCTTAATCATTCAAACCTAGAACATTACAACTTTAGTAAATTAGCATGGCCAGTTTTTTTGAAACGAAACTCTGCATTAAACCGGTATGCGAATGGAGTCTTTTACGACTTATGGCTTAATTTGTCATTGTTTAAGATAAAAAACAAAAACGAACTTAAAACGGAAGATAAAACTTTACAGACACTTTTTGACAATAACTGACTCAAAACAAAAACCAAAACTAACTTTTCCCACACAATCGTATAGAAAAAAACTTGCAAAACGCCAGAGACAGACAGTGAAGTATGAGCTAGACATTAAAAACTTGAAATGGTGCTGTCACATTACAACTCAGTAATTTATAACCTCATATGAATAGCGTTGTGGAAACTCGGAAACTTTATTTTTGGACCACGGGTCGAGTACTGGCGTTTATGGTGAGTCCTCATTTCGAGCGATAAATAGTTGAAAGTATTTTTTGTGTTTCGATAGATATTAGTGCCGACTGATGTCATAAGAGACGTCTTATTCCTGAGAAGTGGCAACGTATCTCTGATTGACTTCAAATTAATTATCTCTTCTAAATGGAGACATACTTATCCAAGGCGTTCTAATTTAGTCCTCAGGAGTAGCATCGCATCTGTGGCCGACCTCAGGTAGGACTGTGATCTTATTTGGAGTTGATTACAGATATCCATGGGCGGCAGTGGCAACTTACCATTAGGTGGACTGCATGCTCGTTCGCTATTTTATAAAGTTGAGAAAAATGAACGAGACTTTCTCTCTAGTTATTTTTCCAAGGACTTTATTGCATAAAAATCATAAAATGTACCTACAAGTAAAAAATAAAGGCCTCGTAAGACATTCTTCCGCCTCAAATATTATATAATTAGTAAAATAACATTAACTAAAGTTAAAGACTACTCTCGGTATCGGAAGGACGAATAAAAAAACTTCAGAAACGTTAAGATAGTTATAATTGTACAATTTTTTACAATTTTCAAAATAAATCCCTTCTTTCTCCGCTGTAACTCGCACCATACGATCCTAAGTGCCAGCTGTATTTTTGTATTCTTCGCAGTCATAAAAAGTCGAAGGCGAGTGTAGAATTTATTAAAAGTTGTGTGAAAACAACTGACGACAGCTAGTTCGCGAACTTTCAGCATTCCTTACTCTTTAGGAAATATTGGTTATGGTCACAACTTTTGTGCTATTTTCGTCACTACACATATTATTAAGAGTTTATTTGAACCGAATGGTAGTAACGGCTTCGAGGTTCAACTACGGAGGCACCACTATACCTATTTTTTGCGTATAACAGCAATATAAAATGCTGATGTTACTTTTGATTTGACGACTGTCGTAAAGCTGAGACTTACGAGGCATTTCAGATTTGTTTTGAGGAATAGCAACGTATCTAAAACCGACTTTAGATAGAAACCCGAGCCTGTTAGTAATTTATCCTTGTTTATATGATCGAAGTAGCTAACGAGCATGCAGTCCACCTGATGGTTAGTGGCCACTTCCACCCATGGACATCCAAAATCCAAAATCAAGCCCGTATAAGATCAATTCCTACCTAAGGTTGACCACAGATGCGTTGCTACTCGTGAGGACTCAGTTGTAATGCCTCGGATAAGTATGGCTCCCTTACTACACCCTCCAGACCAGAACATAGCAGTGCTTAACACGGTTGTTATAAGGCAAAAATAGGTGTGGCGGTGGTGCTGCTGGAGTCAAACCACAATGGGCTCTACCACCTTTAAAATACATACATATAATTATGCATACATACATAACTGCATGCTACATTCTACTTCGCTAAATCTAACATAACAATTAAATTAAAAATGTGTTTGGAGTAATTCTAACATCGCATTTTAGAATTTCGCTAACTAATTCTGTGCATATTCGCATGTGGAGCGAAGTTTCCTCTGCGGTTATTTACTCACGGTCCACGTACCCCATCATAACAATGTTTGTGCAGCTATGATAGAATTTTGGTCTTTATTCAATTTTTAGTCTTATATTCTTAGGAAAAATATCTTGTAACTTATTCTTGCTTAGTATGAACTCTAGATGAAAAAAGTACAGATAGTTATTTGAATGTAATTTATTTCTTGTACTAGAGTTTAATTCATCCGATTATTATTGTTTTGTAATATTCTAATCTAGGTAATCTCGTTTAACGCGTGATTTTCTAATATTTTGTTATGGTTTAATATAGCTATAACTTCAATCTGTAGCTTAGTAACATCACAAAGATTGGCAAATCATACCTTGGTTATTAGAATATATAAATCACTTTTGGATAGGCACTTTAAATGTGATTGATTTTATATTTCCATATAATTGTCACACACAAATTCATCGATAACATATTTTAAAATTCCTTTGGTTTCAACCCTTGCTTTGTTCACTTCTGTCTTTATTCACCTCCGTTCATCTCCGATTATAACAGCTACAGAAAGGACATCTATTGATCTTTATTCATCTTCATTTATTCTCCCTCTATCGAGTTTATCTCATTCAAAAACCCTTTACGCGATCGCAAACAACCCGTTGAATACACAATCGGTTTCACAACTAATCTTCGCCAATTTCAATCCTTTGTACTGCAAATATTTCGACACTAATTCGACATAGGGTATCCAATGTTAGCAAATTAATCCTGGATAGGACCGTTTGATAGATCAGAACGATTATTAGCAACGTTTTGTACTGTTATGTTATCTTTTACTCTATTCATAGTACATGTTACTGTTCTGTTGATATAATTTGAAATAACTTTTGGTTTCTAGGTTATTGAGTTAGTTTTGTTAACTTGGTTCACTAACTTTTTTTTAAACTTTATATTTTGTAAGAGCTATGTATTATGTATTCGTTTAAGCATTCTGTCTTTTTTATTAATTTCTTTGTGCTTACATGATAAGATTTGAAGACAAAATATTTGCATTGTAAAAAAATCTTTGTCTTTTTTTATTTGATCGAAGTAACAAACAAGGATGTGCTTTAGCTGATGGCAAGTGGCCACTGGCTCCCATGGACATCTGTAATCAAGCTCAAATAACATCAGAGTCCTACCTGAGGTCGGTCACAGATGCGATGCTACCCCTGAGGACTAAGTTGGAACCTAGACGTTCCAACTTAGTCCTCAGGGGTAGCATAAGTATGTAACCAAACCCTTCAAACCAGAACACAGCAGCGCTACACTGCTGTTATAAGGCAGAAATAGGTGTAGCTGTGGTTCCGCCGGAGTCAAACCAGAAAGCTCTACCACTTTTAAGCATTGCTATTTCCTGCATAGTAACACAGAATACTATATTCCCTTACCAAAAGGCTTGTTTGAGATACGCTACACTTTAGCATTTAATTTAATTCCAGTACATCAAGACATAATTAGATCCTATTTCTACAAAGGTTACGTCACACGGACCGCCACCCCGAGACAATTGCAAACACCCACACCAACACGCTACGAATATATCTTTGCCAGAGATAAGTTTTGTTTGTAGAAACAGTGGGATATTATTTCCATTTAATATCTGTTTTGACTACTACTTTTACTACTAGTATCGACTTAATATTTAAGGCAACAGAGCTAGTTGAATAACAATTAATTAATTCGCATACCTTTCATAAAATTTTCAATCAATTACGAAGGTCTTTGAGGTTTTCCCTGTAGTCCCGGGACCAGAATAAGGCTATGGCGTACATGTCGTAAAAGGCGACTAAAACAGAAATTCTGAGGTTGATGGCGACAAGACTGGGAGCACGAACTGCCTAGCTAGCCCGGTAGCGCGGAGGATACCAGTAAGATTTTACGGGTAAAATATTTAAAAACCCACGGTGTCGGATATCTTTTGAAGGTTCCCTTCGACAACTATAAAAAAAGTTTTCTTCGAGGTAATTACCTTTTTATTAAAACAAGATTAGGTAGTATCTTTCTAAAAGGCATATATCACATCCTAATCTAGAAAAGCCTGTCTGGCATTGAACCCAGGACCTTCGACATGGGAGGCCAAATTTACTCTAGTCATTACTGCGATACAAAACAACCCAGTATACGCAACACATATTAATCAACAGTTTTATCTTTACGCATTATTTATTCAAGCTACATGTTAGCGTGATTTACACCGAAAATGTAGTTCCACTGGTTTATCGAAATAACACGTTTATAGTCAAAACAGAACCAGAAATAAAAGTAAAGTTAGCTCGTAGTTACATAATCCTCATTCGGACGAAACAAATAAAAAAGTTCGGTTCAATGCTGACCTTTGTCAGGAATTCCGCTACAGACTATAAAAGGGCATAGGGAGTACAATTACGTTACACACGGTCACGGAGGATGAAATACTTAGACCTTGTAATTTTTTATTAACGTAACCTTAATGATGCTTAAATCGTGAAATCACTTAACTATTGTTGTTTAATAATTTCAACTCCTTTGGTGCGCAGCCCAAAATCATTCGTATAGATAGATTTACATACTTGGATACATTTCAAAAACGCGTCCTCGTAGCTAATATTATTCACATAATTATCGAGTATGGAGAATTGACAAGAGAATAATTAGTATAATAACGAACAATTATGAGATTAACTTTAAATAAGAGAGAAACAAGAAGTGGCAATTATTGTCTATGAACATATGTAACAATTTTTATAAGTAGAGCAAAATATAACAGAATGAAATTAAGCCATAACACCTGTTAAAGTAGTCGCGTTAACATTACATAACAAAGAAAATATTATTAAAAAATCAAAACTTCGTGGATATTTGAAACCACTTTTGTTTGCCGACCGTGTTGCCAGTATGTCCTACACCAATTCGATCGAGCCGTCCCACATCGAGCCGCGGTTCTTTGGCTGGGAATTAATCACAGCGCGTGTTGCTCACTTAAAATCACGCGACGAACAATTTTCTTTATTACCTATACGGTCTTTGCGGTCGCTTTATTGATCCCCTGGACACGCGAACAGGGGACTGACGGATTAGTGATTCGGGACGTTAATATTGAATCTATCGATTTTTTTAAGCTTCGTTTTCCTTCGTGTTATTAACCTTTGACATTCGATCTTTTTATTATCTTGTCCGGCAACATTAAAAAAAATATTTTATAATATTATTTAATTATTTCTGTGTCATTTATTTTTATTGGATCGACTTAAGAATGGTTCTATTAATTCACTGAAATATCTATCTTCGAGCATATATCTGGATTGTTTGATGTAATCATTTTTCTTTCCAATAAAAAGTATTGCAAAAATCGTAATTTTAAATGTGACAAATAATACAGAATATTAAACAAGACTTAACAAACAAAGATTTAATTAAAATCATAGAAATATGTGGGTATTTTTGGCACCCACAACAGCCACACGGTAATGCCAACCAGGAGTTTCCATTACAAATTCAATCAACAAAACACGAAATTTAAAATGGGAAACCACCACACACCCCTTAAATTACCTCATACGTAATCAAAATCAAGCCTATAATTGCCCAAAATCCATTAAATGTCACGCGACATTCACATAAATAATAGCTATTACGTTCTATCATTAGCCTGTCTCTGTTTCGTCAATTTCCTGTCTCCGTAACGTTCCATTTTTGGTAATGTTATAAAAAAATATACATGTATTATGGTGTTATATTTATGGGTCACTGCAAATGTTAGCGTGTGGTCTCACTCATTTTAGGTACACGTACCTCTCGATATCATAATATCTGCCATCAGTTTCCTGCTACTTTATTTTACTAGTTTAGCTTTGTACCACTCAGTTACGTGTAAACAAAAACAAATTCAAATAAAAATATTTTGATCAAAGTAGACGTACAGAATTCGTTTTTAAAGACTACAATGTACAACGAAAGCAAGGCAAAGAAATTCACGATTCAGGCTTAATGAATAAAATTGTTTATTTTTATATCACTTACTATTTTTATATTAACTTTTACCCTCAGCCCTTGCTAATTCTTAAGAAAAACAGCAGCAATGTTAAAAAAACATAAATTGAAAAATTTGCAAAGGTATTATTGTAGATATATAATGTTATAACAACAAACAAAACATTAAGTAAAGCTACTAAGATAAACGAAAACATTCAATAACCCACTGCATCGTCATTACTTACCCCCAAAGGAGTAAATTTATCTATACTTACGCCTACAATTACGTCATTCCCCTGCCGTGTAAATTGTTCTAACCCCGCGCGTGTAACTAACCTTGTTGGAGGCTCTATTTTCTCGCCGACTGTACTATTTGAGAAATTTCCCACGCGTCCTTTAGCCCGGACTACACCCGTCATTTGTTTGTTCATTTTTTACTTCCACGTCAAAACATACCCCGATGTGTTTCTCCTTTGCCTCATAAAAATAATGGCGCGTAGGGATGGGCCGAATTTATTATCATCGATATTTTTGTTACCTTTTGTGCAGAATCTTAACCATTACATTATCCTTGTGATGGTACGCGTGATATAATAGCGAGTAATAACAGTATCGTATAAGCACTCGTGTACTTACGAAATATATTTACAATATATTTATATACTAAGCCTATTTATGTGCTCGCTTCCATTACACAGCAAATATAATTGTTATATTTGTTTCGACTGTTCGTTAAAAATTTTCATTGTTTTGTTTGGCTCGGTTAATCTCGTTAACATATCGTAACGTTAACGTAACATTATGAAGTTGTATCATCCAATACATCTATATTTTGAATATAAGATTTACAGCCTAAAATTTTCGTCACCGTTTTCCTTACCAAAGCTCTAAATCTTTTAGATATATTATTCTTCTAGCGCTAAAAGTATAACTAAGAAAAAAGTATTAAGTTTTTACTACGACAAAAAACAATAGTTTGAAGTAAATTTTATCTATCAGGTTATTAATTAAGTTACTTATTTAATAACGAAATAATTTATGTGAAATTACTTTTCATAGCATAATAATTTTGTGAACGCGTGTAAAAATATAAGATAACATGTCTATAACCAATGCAGAAACATCCATCTCAAATATGGTAAGTGAATGAAAAGTAGTACAGCTTACATAGTATAATATAATTATGTAAGTGACTCACTTACTGGGTACTTTATAACAGAAACTTTTTATTCATAATATTCCAATGTTGAAACTCCCTGCATAATGTATATTTTTGAACTTGTTTTTCTTCTGAATTGAACTTTGGTATTCTTATTCATTTTACAATTCATTTTTTTAATAATTATTAATATAGTTTTATTCGTTTATAGATGTACTATTGAGAACTAATATTTAAAGATAAGTTGTAATTTTTATTACCTGTACTTACATGTATCATCTGTATCATCATTTTCGCCAAAAATGTTATCATTTCGGACTGTGAGAAATTGGAAAAGCAGTTTTATAACATCAGTAATTGAGTACATTACGATCCAAATATATTTTTAAATACCAGTTCTATTTATAAACAAAACAAGCAAAATCCAATAATATACAGTTAGTTTATTTATCGGCAACAAACATCTTGTCCCTTACGAGTCAGATAAGACACAAACTCGATTCGGGCGGCGTAACAAAGTCAACAACTGAAGGTGTTTACAATCAGGACCCTGTTTGTCAGACCCGTTCGTCAATCCCATTCGTCAGTCCTCTGTTCGAAAGTCCAAAACAAACATCGATATTATCGACACATTGTCACATCCCTATCGAGGACATTACCGCACTTTCACGTGACTTCATGAAGACGCACGTAACAGTATTCTACTGGATTGTCGTACATGTTAACTAGTAATACCTGCGGATTTGCTTATTCTTTACTTAAAAAAACATTTAATCGATTACAGCATAGGGAGTTTAATAGGAAAAATATTATTACACAAAAGTTAGACTTTTGTATTATATTATTTATTTAAACATAAATCAAGTCGGAAGTACGACAAAGTCGGAATATTTTTTCGGTATATTTATTACTTCTATTTGTGATAAGAATTGATTTAATGATCTATAGTATTAATAACTTTAATTTATCACAAACTACGTATAAATATAGAAACGTACAGCCGGACAAATAGCAGCATTTTATATAGGCATGTTTTACGACTAGCAGAGAGCTCGGGTTGACGTAATACATCATGGGGTAATTGGCTGCCTTTACCCTGATAGTTGATGTAAATAAGTAACGTTCGCATTTTGTCAAAAAAGGGTGACGGCGGGTTAGAAGGAACTTGGGTAAGGCACTTGTTTGACTATAACATGGTAGCTGTGATCATAAGCCAATGTTTATAGATTAGGGTACATAGTCCGATTTTATATCCATTAAACTCAATGAAAAATATCAATTCAACAGTGATATTTTTAGACAAATCTTGGTTTGATTAGTACATAAGAAAGTTTCGAAGAAGTATTTGATTAAAAATCGAAACCGATTGAATACATAGAATTGGGAATGCAGATGATAAAGATTTTCATTCATTAAAATGCTTTTACTGATCGAATGCAAATAATGATGAATTGTGAGTAAAGCAGTGACTTCTTACGATTAATCTATACGATAGTACTTTAGTATTTCGATAATACAAATAAAAAGAACATCATAGCAATGATAATAATTTATTTAAATTCAGCGAAGGCAAATGATATCATTAAGCTATGGTTCGGTTGCTTAGAAACAAATCTTTCCTCGCTTATCGTATACCACATCCTAGTGAGACAGAGTCAGTAAATAGAGTAAAGTACGCATTTTGTCAAAAAGGGTGACGTTGGATGTAAACGATGGAGCTATGATGTACGCAACGCTGGGTTACGGTGTATTTTGCTTAGACCTTCATACATGACTCTAACATGAGAGGTTATATTACGTGAGTGGTATAAGAGAACCCTTGTAGTTCGACTGTGGCACCATCGCCTATTTCTGCCTTATAACGGCAGTGTTAAGCACTGCTGTGTTTGGCTTGAAGGGTGTGGTAAGGGAGACATACTTATTCGAGGCGTTCCAACTTTGTACTCAAGGGTAGCAACGTAACGAAGATATAATCATTTTGATTTTGTAGGCTTTTTAACAGGTAACGAAATTCAATGGCAGCTTTGCGACATTGCATTTGGTACGGATCATGAAAGAAAGAGCAGGAAGTGGCACGTGGGCGAATTGAGGCGACTACCTGTATGATCCGCTTAGCATACTTAACTAGTGATTGATACTCGTAAGTTTTGCGGGTTGTAATTTTTTTGTAAAACTTTAAACGTGCCTCATTCATTGTTAATAACAGAGAACCAATAAAAATGCAGGTTAGTGGAAAGAATACGATTAGATACTGATTTTTATATTTGTTTGGCGACAACGGTTTCCATACTAATCAGCTAAGCCACTTCCCTTTCCTTATCTTTTCCGTGGTACGGATCCCTCGACGACTATCCACTGAATCCTTTACCATCAAATTGGCCATAGTCAACGCCAGTACCAAGTACTCCAAAACTAACATGGAGCAACTCAAATTATCGCTGACCTGATTGCTTCGCGAATGTTTACAAACACTTCGCTCAACCTTGTCGTGTTTGTGTCACTTGACACAAAAACTGTTCTTACAATGTTTATATTCATAATAATGGGGAATGTGTAGAATGTTTGGTTTAGTTTTGTTTTTTGTGTAGCCATTATAAGACACTCGGATGAGTGGGTGAAAAACGGAGCACAACACTTCATGGTTCGACTTTAATGCGACCACCATACAATTATTTCTAATTTATAACAGCAGCGACAAGTACTGTTGTGTTCAATTGACAAGTACTATTGATGTCTGTTTGTGATTTTAAAATATCAATTTTTTGACTCAATACATATGAAAGTACCTAAGTGAAAAAGTACTATACCAAAAATGCATTTTTTTGCCTCTCTGTCTTTTTGTCTGTTTGGCTGAGGTAACCTTCTAATCGGCTGGAACGATGTTAACGGGACTTTCACTGAAAGATACCTGAATGTGCAAGGCTTGATTCATAGTCATAGGCTACAATAATTTTTGTAAAATGCATTAGCGCTCGCTACTCGCGCATGCGAGCATCGTCGCGGGAGAGCCGGGTATCACTATTGGTAAAATATGTATGCCCTTTTACTTCTTTAACGCGGGTGAAACCACGTCGATTAGCTAGTATATAATATAAAAGTTGCAACCTAACATAGTTTTTACAAGTGGCAATGCAATTTGACGTTGATTAGTATGAAGCAGTGACCAATTAAATTCAGGGAAACTGTACGCGCGTATTCATAATTATTTTTTTAAGTAATGTCGTCTTAAAAATCCATTGCAACCTTAAATATTCTAAAAAGTAAAATATGTTCCATAGAATTCTAACTTCTGTATGAATATCATAAATTTTGCTATACATATATATTTATTGTCAAACGCGGTTCAAAAGTACTTTACAAAGCGAGCACGCTCGCTACTATACGAGTACTTGTATGTCGACAGAAAAACTAAACAAAATCCTGTTATTTTTCTCGCGAACTCGTAGTTGCTTCCGTAAGTAGTATTCGACACTTGCGAGCGAAACGTTGAAGATGATCGATGACGCAAGGAATATGAACGGCGTAAGGTATGAGATAAAGCGTACTTAATGATATGTATCTGTAACTATAATGGTCAGACAAATAAGTTTCGAATTTGATCCCTATTATTATTACGCGTATTAGGTGGTAGAACCTTGCGGTTCGACACCACCGTCACACCTATTTCTGCCTTATTATCCCTTAAACCATAAAACAGCACTGTCCAGCGCTGCTATGTTATGGTTTAAAGGGTATGGTAAATACTTATTCGAGGCGTTCCAATTTAGTCCTCAGGAGTAACAACGCATCTGTCGCCGACCTCAGGTATCTTATCTGGGGTACACTACATAAATGTCCATGGCCAGCAGTGGCCATTTATCACCAGATGAACTGCATGCTCGTTTACACTTCTGTTATTAAAATATAGGACATATTATTGTAGTTTTGTGTCATATACCGTGAAATGTAATGATGATAAAATACCGAAATAAATGTTTTCTTTCTTATTCAAATCAAATCAAATATGAGTATTTGGTAATTGCGTTTATATCCTAAAACAATCTTGCACAGTAAATCCAAAAATAAATACCTCAACCCAACAACTAACCTACCACTGTTAGTCCAAATCACGCAAGACAAGTGAGTTAAGTTGAAAAAAGTTTGTGACTTACACCACACAATATGTTAAAGCTTGTCATGCGATGTTTACACCGAAATGTCGTGTTGAATATTGAATTTAAGTTGGCTCGCGTTAACTCGTGGTCCGTGTGTAGATAACATTTGTTGATACAACTTTTGTCGTTAAATTTGGTTGCTGTTTTAAAGTTTCGTTGATTGCTGATCGTATCTGTTGACTGTTGTCTCTGAATTAATGTTGCGGAGTTACTTTGTCTAGTGTATACTTTGTTTGCTAGTTACTTACTAAAAGCCTTTACAACATTTCTCTTCATATGTATACTTTGATCAACGGCTACGCACACTTCTCTGCTACATAGTGAATGTTAATATACATAATATAAACCTTCTTCTTAAAAAAACGCATCGAAATCCGTTGCGTATTTTTATTAAAGATTTAAACATACATCAGGACACACAGCGAAAAGCGATTTTGTTTTATACTATGTAGTGATTCTGTTAAGTATAGGATTTATTTTTGCTATGACTTTTGCAGCTTTCTTTATCATTAGGTTCGAATTTGACTAGTGGACGAACGTAATGATTGTGTCAACTTATGTTGTACTACTTATGTAATTAAGATCACAGACATGTATTAGAATATATGTCTGGAATTAAGATCGTTTTTATCGCATCCACCTAAACCCGCAAACGCGCATAAAATTTAACAATTGACAGTCACCCATCCAACTTCCGACCCTGATGACGCTTCACTTTGTTATCGGTTACCATTAACATAACTGAGAGGCTCACATTAGAACGGGAAGTTCAAAACCTAGAGGTTCTGAATATCTCTATCATCATCAAACCTTCACTCATTGCTGAACACAAGCTGTCTCACAGAATAGGAAACATTGATATTAGGTCATATTTATGCGCTTCATTTGAACATACATATAGCACGTAAGAATGAAATAGACTATTACGAAACGTCGTAACTAAGTTACATATAAGATTTAAAGACCATAAAGTAACTGACAATGAGTCTGTTCCAACCGCAGCGTGATAACGAGACGTTACTAAAACATAAAGAATATTCCAACGAAACAAACGGAGGACACATGGCTTGTCAACGGAACTTATTACAGTAGACTCTAAACGAAGACAAATAGATACTCGGTATTACAAAAATATTTTTGGGTACGTATGAGAATTTTCTTGTCTTCTGTTCTTGTATGTACAGGATGTTAATAGAAAATAAATTAATAATGAGCTGCCATCGGGTCAAACCACAAAACCTTTAAGAATTTAAGAAGTAATAGTTAGGTTATGTATTTTCAATCATTATTAGTTCTTGCAGATAAACAAACAAAATGATAATATTCTACTTACACAATTTCGATGCCCTCCTGGCCGAGGGCTGAATCCGGAACTCGCTATGTTAGTCGAGTATGACAACCTCCCCACGCGGGTTATAAATATTTTCAGCCAACATAAATCTCAACAAAGCCAAAGCCAGATAAAGAATAGTATGCAATAAATTCGTTATTTATACGCAACAAACGGTCGCATACGCCCACTACACTGGCCGACAAATTAAAAAAACGGTACAAAAACAGTTTCGGAAATTTGATTATTGAGTCGAGTTAAAAATAAAACAATACAAATAAATTCCGTTATATTGAATTTAAATGTAGTTACTAAAAAGGAGCATCCTGTATTTATTTAACTAATTTTGTTCGTGTGCCAACATTATAAAATAGAAGCAGGAGTGATAGTAGAGGCTCGAGAAATGTGACGTCACAATTCTATCACTTTCAAATATTAATAATAATATTTTATTAACACTGAAAAATATTACAAAATTGAAACCTTATATTTTCGAGTAATAAATAAAAAATTGATGAAATAAATACAATAGTAATACAAATTAAAGTACACTTTATTGTAGATACTTTTACACTCCTAAATTACAATTATTTGACAATGTATGTAGTTAAACCGGTCTTGTTAAAACAAACTACGTGAGAACAACTAAATTGCTCTATTGTAGAGAAAGGCTGTTAAAGCCAAAACTCTAGTCATCACGGCCAGGCTTACCGCCACCCATTAAATCTAATTAACAATTTAAAACGTACCTATAGTAAAATCACTAACGAGACGTTTTTGCATTTGTCGTAGTGTACCGTTGGCAGATATATAAGCAAATAATATTTATTTATTTTTACTAGGTAGGCACTGAATATCACGCAAACGTCATTTTTTTCATAAATTTATTCTACTCCTAATTTTCGATTTTGAAATATTTTGTTTTCGCCCTCATCTGATAATTTATTCATATTAATTATAATTCGTAATTATATTGTATATGTACAAATTATGTAAATTGTACCTATTTTTAACGATTTTTTTTATTAAAAAGTAAAAATAATTAATACAAAAAATAACACTGTAATTATATCTATTGTACCTATTTTAAACGTTTTTTTTTTAAGGAAAATTTATTAATCAAAAAATAAGACTGTAAATTTTTAAAACCATATAATCATGCGCGGTAACTAGTGCAAACCGGTTTATTTTGATTTTAGTCACTGTACGTATTACACTACTACAAATGCAAAAACGTCTCTAAAGCGATTTGACTATGCTTTATAATGGCTTACGTTCTCTAGTCTCTAGCATTAACGGGTAACAATTTGATCTCTATTTTAATGTTACAGTCTCTTCACGGATTTATATTAACTTGGACATCAGCCAAAGCCTAAGCTGATTGGTAGATTGATAGAGTCCAGTCTGTATCGTAAACCGCAACTGCTCTACATTTAGCAATTAAAATTAAAAGCTAATGCAAGAATTCTAGTACTTCACATTATAGAGTTAATACTTTTGATACATGATGACAAATATCTTTATCTATATTTATTACTTTTTTTTATGATTCGATAAAATGTCGATGTATATTTAATCAATGTATCGAATTATTTTCGTTAGAACTCTTTAAAGAAGGAAAAGAAAAAAAGGTATTTTTTACATTTTGTGATGCAAAAAGAAAAATATAATTTAGTTACTTATGTCTAATTTTGTTTTATGAGTACTTAGACGTTTTATTATCGAATTGCATAAACCCAATAACTATAATATTCAATCAAAGCACATTTTTCTTTCAGACACATATTTTTAAACCCCAAAGTTTGATTGTTTACATGACACGGACGAAATATGCCTTTTTACACTTTTTGTTTCGTCCAATGAATTCCCCTTGAGGCCTCGTCTTTGTCCCTTCTAAATGGAAATTCGTCCGAAAAAGTTGTAAAGTGAAGAAAATGTCAATATATTTTATCAGAAATAATACTAAATATTAAAGAAATGGTAATAAACCAACCAAAATGAATACCTAAGCTCCGAAATGTCAAAATGAAGTAAATGACAATTAAAATTCCTAACATGTATTTTTATCCGAAACCTCAGTTGTGTATGTTTTACACTACACGACCGAAATATACCTTTTTTCTTTTTTGTTTTTTGTTTCGTCCAACCGATTCGCCCTGGAGCCATGTCTTTGTTCCCTTTAAATAAAAGTTCGTCCGAAAAATCGTCAAACATGTTTTAAAGTGAGTTTTTACCCGACTGCGTCAGAACGTGGGTAATGCTTTTCGAGCGTATATATGTATGTATGTATGTGCGTATGTACTCGTATATTGTATGTATGTCTGTATGTATTTTTTTTGGCACGCCCTAAAAAAATGGTTCGACGGATTTCAACATATAGATGTCATTAGATTCGTCTCAATTGTCATAGTGACATAGGCTTTAGTAATTTATTTAATAATATTTAATAATTTTTAGTCCTAGTGCTTGAAAACTGAAAAAAACAAGTTTTAAGCAGTCGAATTTTTTAGACAATATTACTAATTCCACTTTTTGTTTCATGCAACCAATTCTTCCTGGTGAAATGTCTTCATTCCCTTTAAATAAAATTTCGTCCGAAAAATCGTCAAACATTTTAAAGTGAGTTTTTTCGGTCAGTAATACATATATCAATCTTTTAGACGTGATATCGACAGGAAGGAGTAGGCAGAATAATGATGGATGACTTAATAAGCTATCGTGCGGTGAAAATCTATCTCGAGATCAATGTCATTGGGGTTATAATGTTTGGGGAGACATGTCAGATAAGTGCTTATTGGTTCTCAGATCACGTAACGTTTTTTTTATTTTATTATGTCATTGTACATTTAAAATATATTACAAAGAAGCCTGCAGTCCAGGTCGTAGCAAGTGTACATTGCAATCAATGGGCATCTTTAATCAACCCTTACTAAGATTGCCCCCTTTTCATACAATATTCATCATACAATATTAAATTAAAGGTATATAAAAGGATATGATAAGGATAACGAAGGAACGAAAAAAGGTGGAGTCTATTTGATGGTAATTGAAC
This sequence comes from Urbanus proteus proteus, assembly GCA_018251915.1. Taxonomy (NCBI): domain Eukaryota; kingdom Metazoa; phylum Arthropoda; class Insecta; order Lepidoptera; family Hesperiidae; genus Urbanus; species Urbanus proteus. The sequence continues at coordinate 40,983 of DWPV01000012.1, forward strand.
AATGCCTCTGAGCATCTTTAAAATCGACCACAATTAAGATTAGAAGATTAACATCAACTTAAAAGGCTGCTTTGAGAATACAACGCTTAATACTGTTGTTACTAGGCAGAATATATTGACTTCAGGATTCCTACCGTTTGCCTTCATATTCATGAATTGCAAATACAAATAATTTCAGCCGTAATATTCCGTCAAGATTAATTATAATTTTAATCATAATTTAAATTGATTTATCATTTAAACCATTAATCCGTTCCAATAATTGAGTCTTTCATTAAACCCGAATCCAAAATTACTCAATTATAATAAACACAGAAATGGAACTGTAGAGCCGATAAGTAGAGAATTATACTTGTAAATCGTAAGCAGTTGGTAACTACTTGTAGAGTCACCCAAACCGACTCTACATTTGGATTAATTAATAGTCGGAATGGCTTAGTCGTTGTAATCAAATGATAAGCCTTATGAATTGTGAAGACAGTTGTATTAAATGGGTAAGACTGCTTCTCACTTTTAGGATTAACTAAGCCTTTGCTTATCTTAATAAGAAAAATATTGAAACTGACAATTTTTTTTTGGCCTGCATGCGTATTTTTATTTATTTTTTCCGTTCCGTTTCATTTCATTAAATAATGAAATGAATCTTTAAAAAAATATTTAATTATATTTCTGTGCAAGTTTCGATGGTAGACAATGATGCTTGCGCTTGCTTGATATGCAAGATCCTTGATATTTCAGATTAATCTCTAAACTATACAATGTTCTCATGATAAATAAAGAGTTCTAGGTAATTATTTGTATCAAACACCTTTCTACTGTAATATGTAATATATAAAAATTGCATTTCTCATTCATTTTGTTTAACAAATAATATTGATTAAAATCACATCTAAAAAAGAAAACCCAAAATAAAAACCAATTTAAATTAATTAAAAGTAAAGGGCTGACTAATACTTATTGATATCATTTCCACCGTTCCGGTAGAATTAGGCACCAATTTCGACAGCGTGCGAATTAAGACCCTACTCGCTACCAATGAGGCTGTTGTTGTAAACTCAGCGAGCAAACTATATTTTCCGAAAAAAAAAACATGTAGTAAATACGAATAAAAAAATGGCGAGTCGAACTCACATGACGAGGTTTTTGCACAACTAAATGTTTTTATTTTTTATTTTTAGTATTTACTAGCTTTTCCTCGCGGCTCCGTATGCGTTAAATTACACATAAACCTTCTACTTGAGTCACTGTATTTATTTAAAAAAAAAACTGCATCAGATTCCGTTGCGTATTTTTTAAGATCTAAGCATACATAGGGACAGACAGCGGAAAGCGACTTTGTTTTATACTTCGTTAAGATTATACAAATTTTTAAAAATATAAAGGGCTACCTATAGCAGTTCAATATACAAAACCAAAAATGAAGAAAATTACCGGCTTAATGTGTACTGACCAATCATTACTTATTTCATTTTTAATATTTGTTGTCATAGCGGCTATATTAACACACATTATTACACATTACACATTTATCCAAGTTTAACTTTAAGAGCTAGATAGAGCCTTTTGACAGACGGATAGACAGCGGAAACTTAAAAATAGTGTTCTATTCTTACCCTTCGGATAAAAAAACCTTGAAAATACCCAAAAAAAAGATGTTTAACTAAATAAATTTTTGGTTAAAATAATAGAGAGATAATTAAATAATTTGCAATATAAATTAAAAAGTTAGCCGCGCTTAAAATACGCAAACCACTTCGAAATGCGACAGTCGCCCAGCCAGTACTCGTAAACTGTTCTTTACCAATTTTAATGAGTTTCAGAATATCCGCTTACTGGGCGAGTTGGAGATTATTACTTTATAGGAACGGTGTTTCTGTTTAATGGAACCCGAGTCGACCTCACACGTACCAACAAATTTTAATTTAGTTTCCAACAAGCGTCCGGTGTAACCTTGTTAATTATAACTATCGATTCCCGGAACGTTGTCGGTTTCGCTATCTTCAGGTTTGGTATCGATGTAATTGGTTTTAGATTTTGGGTGCCAGGTGTTCGCAACATGGATAATTTTAGGTTTCAAATTGCTTTCTTGTGTATATGTATGAACAATATAATATCTCGCTTTTATGTTAAGTACATTTTTGTTACGAATAGAATCTATAATTTTTTAGCATTTTTAAGTAGCAATCGCGTATGTAGTCCACCTGAGGAGTAAGTAGCCATGGACATCTGTAACCTACCCTAGATATGATTACACTCCTACCTAAGGTTGACTATATGCGTCCCTGAGAACGAACTGGAACGCCTTGGAAAAGTATATTCCCCATACTTTACCAAGTTAGTGACTACTGACACTACACCTTCGGAAGTAACTTGGGACCCATCTCTGAAATAGTCTCACATTCAATTCATTTCAATTTAAGAATAATATATCAGAATAAATTGTAAGTATATTATGATAAACGGACATTAACTATAATGGATGAATTGCAATTTTCAATATCCATCATTATCGCGTAATGTTAAGCTTTGACGGATTAAATACCACAAAAACATATTATACATTCAACGATGTACTTATGGCTGGGCCAGACTGCACACGCGTATGTGGCGCGGTTTCGGCGCGATTTACTCAAACATATGGAATCTTATTCGAATGTCTATAACTGGCATGCGAGAGCGGCGAGCGGATCCCATGCTTGAGTAGCTGTCTGATAAGTAGTTGTCTGGTGTAGCTTCAGCTCCATATGTTTTTAGAGTAATTAAAACATGAAACATTTTTTTAAAGATGTGTGTTATGGTGTTTCCTGGCAGCGGCCAGAAGAAGCGTCTTCTCCATGACTAAACACCTTCCGAAGTGGTGGTAGAGAAAAAAAAAAATTGACGTTCAAAAAGAGTTCTAATAAGGAATCTACTTTGAAAAAAATATTTTTGATTTTGATTTTTAAGTACATCGCGCCGCGCCCGCGTCGCTCCCGCGTTGCAGTCTGGCCAAGCACTTAGTCTAATACTGAGTGACGGACAAAAAAAGCTGTATTTACAAGCATTAAATTTGGCATAGAAAGTCGTTATAATAAGCAGATATGAACTTGGATATAAGGGATTATAATGGATATTTTAGAATTCGGTTCCTATTGAGATTACCAACAAAGAATTAAGTTTATAAGAATACTGAAATTTACAAAAAAAGTAAGATTTTTACTATAATATGACCATTCATTGTACAGATATTACTTTATTTAATCCATATGAAAAATATTGTTTTATCAGTAAGAATATTTATATTAATATACATAGCTCAAGCCAGAGTACGAACAGCCAGAGATATTTTATTCTAAGATCTTGAGTCATGTTTTTGCGCTAATCATGTACACAACATCGATGGAACTGATATTAGCGGACAATAGTTATCTGATTAAGAAGAAAAAATACCCTAAGTATTTTCTCAGAATCAGAACTATTCGTTGTTAACTATGATATCTCCATTTCCACATTTATTTCTGCCTAGTAACAGTAGTATTAAGCACTGCGTTATTCTAGTTTAAGTTTATTGGTAAGTTGGAAACACTTAGTTTAGTCCCGTCTTTAGTCCTCAGGGGTAATACAACATTTGTAACCAACCTCAGATAGACCTTTAATTCTGTCAAGAGTTTCATTTATACAAATAAATAAAACTGGAGTGTCTGTTTGTAATGTCCAAATAACAACTTTTAAATAAATGCATATGAAAGTATACACATTACCAATAACAAAAATGCTATTAGATCTGTTTTGTCCTTCTGTTTATTTGAGGTAATCTTTTCAACAGCTAAGCCGACTTTGACGAGACTTTCAATGAAAGGTATCTGAAGGTCTTACGCGTACTAGCATAATTTTTGAATAATACATCAGTGCGCCACGTGAGTAAAACCACGGGAATCAACTTAGTTATCAATAAATTACCATAAGTGTCAGTCCAGGACTAATTTGGGAAACCTCATGCGTTGCTGAGGACTAGTCGAAGCGCCTTATGCATACCTCTCTAAACGTAAACCAATTTTGTAAACGTAAATAAAAGCGTCCGTATGTTATAAGCAAAAATATATGTTATCACAGCTTTTTCATTTGCCCCTATTTTACATCCCCTAAAATTAACATAAAGGACGCAGTAGATTTATCGACAAAGGAAACATTGGAGCGAGTCTATCTCTGTGATATATATGTGTTTGTTTAACATCTGTCATTCTGTTTAGATTTAATAGAAGATTTGCAAAATTTATTTTTGGTATACATCCGTTTTTTTAAATTCTGCCAAGTTATTATGAATGCAGTCTAATTGTTGAAACTTGACTCAATCGCAGAGTCTGAGGTTCAAATCCTAGACCCGCACCTCTATGTTTGTATCAACGCTTTAACGGTGAAGGAAAACATCGTGAGGAAGCCCATCTGAGAGTACTTAAAAGTACTCAAAGATGCGTGAAGTGCACCAATTCGCACTTGGCCAGCGCGGTAAGCTAAGGCCTAAATCCTTACTATGAGAGGAGACCCGAGCCCAGCAGAGGGACACTAATAGGTTGATTATGATCATTATGGATGTATTGCTAACTGAAACTTAGTCACCATACCGGTACCAGGATCTATTCCCGGCCAGACCGACATCTGAATGATGAATTTAGATTTGTGTTCTGAGTCTGGATAAACGTCCATATCACCTATGACGTATAAACCCTAGTTTGGAACTGAGTTTCATTATTATACAAGCCAAGTAAAACTTAGAATTAAATATATCGATAAAGGAAGCCCGGATCTATCTCGAATCTGTTCTCGCATCTGTCAGTCCGTTTGAATCGGGTCCTTTGGGGATTAAATTATGCAAATTGCTTTGAATTTGTCGGCTAATGGTAAGGATGTTCCTGAAGTTATGGGAACCGAATAATTCCTCTCACCGACTCGCCTGTGCTGAATTTCAAGTACCTGCAATAGAGATATAATTTCGTTAGAAATAGATAATGCTATTAAGTTAATAATGACCACAGCTGGGCATAGTAAAGAACAGAATAAAAAAATAAAAGTATCCATTTATATCTTCATTCAAACTTATCCGAGGCGTTCCAGCTTAGTCCACAGGAGCAACGCATCTGTGGCCAACCTCAGCTAAGACTCTGTTCTTATTTGGGGTTGATTGCAAATGTCCATGGGCGTCCACACCGTCCGATGGACTGCATGTTCGTTTGCTACTCCAATGTTAAAAAAAAAAACATCAAGTAATTGTATGATAAAAATCTTCTTTTAAAAGGATTTTGAAAGTCTACGCCTAAGGTTAGTGATGGTATCTATAGAAAAATCTATGGACATATATAAAAGAGCGGTTTCGCATCTCAACGCGCCACCGCACGTTTTAGGCGATGCCGCGTTGCAAAGCGTGCCACTACCTTAAATAAGGGGCTTATCACACTGATCCGCGCTTCGTCGCGGAGCGCGGAAATACGTTTTTTACCGTTGAACCCTCAGATAAATAAAGTAGGTAGATCTATCATTCCTAACAAACAAATGAAGCCACTTTTTAATGGTCTGGTTATAAAAGTGATTATGTGAGGGTAAATAAACTAAAGGTACTGCTAAACTACACTGCTAAACTGCATAAAACTACACTAGTTTTTTGTAAGTGTGTGCGTGTAAATACATAAAAGTAGCTTAGTTTTGTGGCTTCACTCAAATACAAGGCAGTGTTTAATCTACCTATTTTATTTATCTGAGATTGAATCGTAGATTTTATTGGGATCTCAATGACAACGCTTTGTACCGAGTTCAAAACAACAAGAACTATCCAGGCCAGGTGACTCCAAAGTACAGAAAGAAACTTCATCAAAATCGTCCAAGCTTTCAGTACAAAAATATAAACATACGCAATGAAACGCTTTATACCTACAAAGATATAAATTACATAAACAAACAAACAATTCTACTTTTTGCAGTGAAATCAAACCGAGACTAATTTAAAATGATTGTACAAACAACGAATCATTCACTGATTCCTAGAATGGCATTAATCAAAATTATTGCTGACATTCCGATTACATACAAATATGCCGGTTCGTGATCCATAGAACATATTACATACACATAAATACATACACGCATTAAATTTCTGAGTACACGTATGTATGTGCATCAGGACTAGCCTTTATCTATTCGAAATGTACGGGATTTTGAGTTCGATAACCTTTAACTAAACTTAACAATAACGTTTAATTTTTATTTATTTTTTATTTTTTATTTATTTTTATTATGGACACAGACAGTCGTGTATAGTTGGTCTTAGAATAATAAAATATATCATTATAGACTTAGAGTGCCAACAATTATTGTATAATACATTAGACAAGTTTTGAGTAAGGTGTCTAAACGGGATAATATGATTTTTATCCTGGTTTTGAATATTTATGTACTTATTTTTGTATGTTCAGAAAATAAAAGCAAAGGCGGATGTAGTCTTCTTGAAGATTGGCAAATCTTAGAAATAGGTTCGGCGGTGGTACTTCCACAGTCTAACGACGAAGTACATCAACAGATAAAATTTCTTGTTTTTTATATCAATTTTTTTAAATATTTTTAATAGTAATTTTGTAATTTGTAAGTATTCATCTTTGTTGCTTTTTTATACTGAATTAAACACTTAGCTAGGTAAGCGTAATTTCAGCCTTATCGGTCGGAGAATAAAATTTTGTAGTATTTATTATTCATATACCAACCAACTAGGTAAGTAAAACAAAAGCTGGTTAAAAAGTAATAAGAAATGGGATGTGGAATCCCACTAAGACAAATAATAAACCAGATAAATTACTCCCCTACGGTTGCGAACAGTGTAGGTTAAGTGTTGCCATTATGTACGCAGTTCATTACTGAAACAGGCTGTATATCTTTCAAGAAAGCATAGCATCGCGTTATTAGACAAGTAATATATAAATATCGGTAAACACTAGAATTTCGAGTTTATTCTTGTTGTAAGTACTTCTAGTAATACCTCTAGTATAGGTACATAAGTACCATAAACACATTTATTTTTAGCGTGAAACTTTGCGTTTCATTGGAAAAAATATTTACATAAAGGGAGACTATCTCGGTCTTGTCATCGGCTTCACATAAACTCCTATTTTATATGAAGGCGGTACCAAATGCTTACGGGCTGTTGTAACTTACCTTTATATATTATTGTATACTCGTATACTACTTCACCTTGATAAAATAATAACATGAGTATAAGGGAACATAACATGACTGAATAACCATATCTAGCAAGGTTCCTGAACATAATTATGTGTCTTTTGGTAAGTCGGTTTTATTACCTGAATTTTGACCCTATTTCGCAGAGAGATGATATTGTTCAGATTTATTTACTTAGTTGCCTCTCACGGCATCTGCGGAAAGTTAGTGAAATGATACTGCAGTGACTACACGGCTAGCTGGCCATCGAGATTAAATTCCTTGTTGATTAAGTTCCATCCGTGGGAAGAAAAGAAGTGATAGCTACACTAACACGGCTCATGTTCCAAGATGTGCCGTAAACAGATCCAGAATATTACTATAGAAAACTATACACGAAACGTCTCCAGAAAATCAGACAGTCCAACTTTAATTAGTTACTTTACTAACCTAAACCTCCTTCAAACTCCGCGTGCATTGTTGAAAACTATTCTAACAGAATCAATTCATTCAAACCTTAAAAACATTGGTCTCGTTCTAAATTAACGATACTGTTTCTCTATTTTCCATTCTATTGTATCACGAACTTGTTGATCTTAAATCGTATTGTTTTAGTGTTTTGTTAAAATAATTGGATTGGCTTTTGTTTGTTGAACTACTTTGCGTATGTATACCTTATTCTGACTTAACTTTTAGTAGTCTATTCATACTCTCATTAAAATTTACATCAATTATATTGTATCGATCCAATTGTAATACGATCCTCAAGACAATGGTGCTTGTATCAGTTGGCCATACAAAAATTTTTCATCCGATTTTGTCTTAGAACAATAGCGGATCTGATAATACGAAGTTATTTAACTCAAAGTAATGATACATAGTCGATCCCAGATAAGAGATCCTATTCGTGTTTTTCAGCTGTCTGTCTGAAGTAATGACCACTTACCATTACTGTACTTCATAAAAAGTAAATTAATCGTTTTTATTTTTTTGACAAGCACACCACATGAAATATCAGTGCGTCCGCATAAAGTAACACCATTTTTACACATTACGTAAGTAATTATAAAAGCAATTTTGAAATAAACCATTATTATGCAAATAGAAACACGACACGATATATAACACAATAATACCTCAAAGACGAGAGAAATGGCTGTCCAATATACCGAGACATTTGCGCGCAATATGGAATTTGGTCCATTCCAAGGAAAGCCTCTCCCGGCGAGACAGGGCCGAAATTACGTGAACAATTACGATCCGATGAGGGATTAGATTAATCAAGCAAAAACATCTTGGGTATCTGTCTGATAGCTGAAGGAAACAAGCGACTGATTGCGAGGAAATAAGACATCAAGAGAAATTATAGTGGATTTTTTTAGCAAATGGCAAACACAACACATGGAAAAATCTTACTCCTGGGCTATGAGAAACTATAAAATGCCTTTAAATAAAGCGTCATAATTTGGTTTGTTGAAGATGAAGTTTTAGTTTGGTGGAAATTGTGATGGGTTATTAGTGCCAACTCATGTCAGACGGTTGCAATTCAGCGTAGACCAAAAGTTTATATGCTACGCAAAGCACAAAAACAGACAGATAATTAGCCACTCATCTAACCAATTTTTTAAATTCACATGACTTTGTAGGTAAGTGAAAATTTACCCTAAACTTGGGCGATACAAGACAACATTTTTCTTCTCGAACTATCCAAATACTCTCGTCAATCAGAACGCTCGCAATGGAACTCTCTCCTTAAATTTCCTAAGACAAAGCTCCGAGGATTAAAATCGTCCAACCGTTTTATTGTTTTCGAATATCCTGGCAACATCCCCTTTGCGGTGCGGAGCGCGAATTGCTCGGGACGACATTAGGTATTTCTGTAATTATTTACCCGCGGATACAGTCTTGTCCTGACTGTTTTCTGTCGGGATTTGGGAAGAAAATCGAAAATTATTTCGGTATTATTCATTTTATATGGACACATTATACGCTAGTAATATTGATATGAAGACACTATGACAACATTTTATGCGCCAAAGCGTCAATTATACAAAAAATTAAAGAATCATTATCAATATTCTAAAAAAATCATCGAAAACTTGTTAACTAGCAATTTCAAATAAACAGTTATCGCCATGCCGTTATTTGATCTATGACATCAATCTATGACCAGCTGTAAATAGGTAAAACGAAAATACTTATAATTATGAATAAAATTACGTAAACTCTAAACTTTCCTTCAAAGGAAACCACAAACTGAACGACCTTTGTCCTGACAAGTACTTGTTGATAACAACACAGTTATCCCAATGAAAGAGGAAAAGAAAACATTGGCAGTTCGGAATTGCCCGGCTTATCGAAGATGGCAGCACCAAGCCGGGATCGTAGGAATTAGCGGAGAATAGCGGTGAATATGGACGTGACGGAAAATAACCGATATTTATGGATAGAGTGATCCGAGCTCGGCTTACCGGATCATGACGAGGAGATTTAAATCCGGTAGTTTTGAGGCGGGCAACGTTTTTCGATCTCCAGATGAATTTTCTAGTGGTAGCTCCAATTTTTTAAAATGTTTTTGTTAAAATTTTGAAATCAAATATTTTAATAAGAATGTTATATGTTCACCAGAAGATTCTTATGTGCCTTACAACGTATTTGTCTTTTAGGTAGCACAAAAAACAAAAATTTTCAATGGTGTGTCAAGCATAACTATTCGCACTTGTCAAGTGTGGTGAACTATGGTCTAAATCCTTTTTACACTAAGAAGAGACGCATGCCCAGCAGAAGGACAGTAATGGTTTGACAGGTAACAATATCTGTAATTCTTCCGTAATAAAAACGAGAAAAGATTAAAATGAAGATGTAAACACTTACACGGTTATCTCAGGTACCAACTCTGAAGATATTTTTTTGTACTCTAATAGCGTTACCCTTAGCGTTAATTTAAGTGTCAGTTGTAGATCCTATGTCCACCGAAACCAATAATAAAACCCTAATCGCAAATAACAACCCTTATTCCGCGGTACTCCATACATTATTCATAGCGGCAGCACTTAATTAATTTATCTTCGACCCCGCTTTGCGCCGCACTTCGGCCCAACGAAGCGTTTGATTACGTCGGGCTGTTATGTTGTTGAAGCCTTCCTATATTATAAATTTAAATACATTAATAATATTTGTCTGTTGGTTGTTCCTAGTTTATAAAGCTTATCTGTGAGCCAACGGCAAGGCCAGTTCTTGGATGTCTATTGTTAATTTCCATCTAGCGTTTCCAAGAGACTGGTAATCCCATTGCTTCCAGTATGTATATTCTAAGATCATGGAAATTTGCACTATAATTTTATTGATCTCGAATATTTTATCATTAAAGCAATTTACTATTAGGAGACACAAGGAGACGCAAATATAATAATAATAAGTTAGAACGACTGTTAAAGTAGGATAGAAGTGCGTGAAAAAATATATTATAACAAGTATCTTTACTTACTTTCTAAAACATTAATTCAGAAAAGAATACAAGAGAAGTAGAAAATAACGAAAATATTTTATTTTAATGGTCTTAATCTTAATTTATATATAAACGTAATTTATTGTACTTATCGCGTGTTCATATGCATTTTAAAATAAGCCACGATCACAATATAATTGCTCTTATCGATACATCTTGGTAAACTGTACAATATTAATTCGAGGAATCAACATTTATGCATAAATATATGAAAATCTATTTTTAAACACCTTAAATGTGTCTTTATGGTTAGTTCAAAGACGTTAATATGACTAAATGCAAATTCCATATCTCTGGGTCCTTATGAAAGAGACCGCTAGGTCCAGTGATCATTGTCCCTATAGTTCCGGGACAAGAATAAAGCTACGGTGTCCCCTGCCTATCGTAAGAGGCCACTAAAAGGGGGCTCCGGGGTCGCGGGCGGCTAGAATGGAAGCTCTAACCGTCCGTCCAGCGGCCACGGGAAGGACGGCGATATGTTTAGTCGCATACCGCCGTGCACCTGACGACGGGGCGAGAGCAGCGCTCGCCCGAGCTGAGCCCGATGGGGCAACGCGCTCAGAGGACTCCGGATGACGTTCCTTGCTGAGACCACGGAATCCTCTTCGCAGCGCCGAGGACGGCCACCAGGAGGGTTTTAGTGCAGTAAAAATCTCACATATCCCGGCGTCACTACCGAGGCGCCGGGTACCTTTTTAAGGTTTCCCCCTCGTCAAAAAAAGCTTTCACCTTCACTCACCAACGTCATTAGCATTATTGTTACTTGTGTCTTTGTGCTACTACAGGGTCTTCAGATTCTTCAAGATCTGGTTTTTCACTTACTATTTTCATGATCTGGGTTAGCAGAACTTTAAGTAACATAAAGACGTAACATTTATCTTTTTAATTCACTGCTTTAGTAACCCTTAAACGCCTACCCAGTCCAGATCTATAGCGCTGAAACAAGTCCTACTGCTTATCCGTCCCTACAACTATTCCGCCCTCAAGGGTCCGTTCCATAAATTCACTTCGGGTCCTATTGTTTTAATTGTAAACACGATCCCCGCTAGATTTATCGTTTTGCTCGCAAACGGTAACAATTACCGCTGTCGTGAATTGATTCTCGAAACCCTTTATTGCTTGTTTCGATAGCAGAGCCCGTTCAATGGCGTTGGCAGGAATTTTATTATCATCCTCTTCAGACGCGGCTTCAGGCATAATTGGTTTTTATACGACGGTCTCGTTGGTAGGTTCTTTGTTTGTTCGAGACTTTCAATGTGGTGCTGTAATTTTAACCTTTTCATCGATAATATCATGTTTATTATTAATCACAAGTTTTTAATCTATACCTTATTTGCTGAAGTGATGTGCAAATTTTAGCAGGTTCTTATTGGACAGTTTTTTTTCGTTTTACTTTGATGTAACATAATAAATACATTTAAGATTTGTACATTTATCGCCTTTATAATAAATCCTATGCAAGTTAACAAATAAACGGTCTATCAAATAGCGATAAATTTAATCTGCCATAAATCGAAAAACGTGCTCTATTTTCCGTTATACCTCAACGGTCATATTTCTCGCTATAGTGGCAGCATATTTCAAATTTTATTAGAAATAGCTTTCACCCGGCGTTCGTTCCCACAGACGAGGAACTTATACATGCATCGAAGTGGGAAATGCAATCCTGGTACGGATTACACGGAGATTGCGTGATAACAGCACAAGCTCCAACGTTCTATGAGCGCCTGGTACTCCGAACTTTAATACCTACGGTATCTAGCTAAGATCTACCAATTTTCTATGCAAGTGTGTTAGCTTATTACTAAGCAATAACACGTAATTGTAATGACTCTTTAAAAGTATTAATATTTCATACATATAAAGTGACATTAATATTCACTTTTACTACGTAAATGTCCCTGAAAATATTACTTTTACTTAAAATATTGATTATACTAGTTATAGACTCTTAAAATTTAAAAAGAAATAATATTTACAGCTTATTATATTCAAAAATAAATCAATTTATCTTTATTTCCCATGACCTGGGTGAAGTACGCTTGAGGGTTCCTGTAGTTATTAGGAGAGGGCAATAGAACATAAAAATTCTTGTTAATGGTGTGCAAATATTATACGTCTTATTACACGTAATATACGTTTAATGTGTAATAACCATATTCAATTCACAATATTGTTCAACAGTGATTATAAACAGATCGGGCTATTTAATAGTGTCTATAAACGCAATCGGGGACTAAGAGACTAACACCTTAAGACGAAACTAGTTAATAAAGTCTAATATCTAGTAAATTCTGCTGAAATTGCAAATGTTTCGTAGCAATCCAAACTAGCTATGCTCGAGTGGGGAACGCAATCCTAGCTGGATAACAAGGAGATTGCGCGATAACAGTTTGAGCTTCACCGCTTTATGAGAGCCTGGTGTTGGTTGTTATAATTATATATATCGTCACCCAGTTTTAGAATCCGGTTTACGTACTTTGATTTATTATATTTATTAGAATATACCTTTTTTAAAAGGAGGCAAGGGCATATTTATCTTTTAAACTATTAAATGTTATCCTGCTACTGAGCACAGGTCTCCTCTTAGAGTGATAGAGGTTAAGGCCATAGTCCACCGCGCTGGTCGAATATGACATGGTAGACTTTGCACGTTGCAAAAAATCTCCAAGGTTTTATTAAGATCTGTCATGCGTGTTGGCTTTCTTACGATATTATGCATTACAGTTAGTGATTTTTTCTAATAAGTACAAAACTTTGAAATAAAATTGTAGTGGGTGCCTGGAATTCGAACCTCCCGAAGGAGAGGCCGATTTGGCTACCATTGCTTCATTAGGCTGTCATTGCTTCTGTAAATATGCACATCTTTAAATAGAAGAATTTAAAACAAAAATCAGGAGACAAATGAATTTGAGTATCTATATTTGAACATATTTTGTATACAATAAATTCAATTTATTTTTCAAATTCACGATTAAATAGTAAATTTCTAGTCTTTAGTCTCCTTCAAGTTATAGTGGATGTAACTTAAGCCCGGATCATGCCTAGATTGTGCGATAACATCAGCTCTACCGCTTTGTACCTAACCTAGTTTGATGTAACAGCGCTGTAATACCAAGCCCTTATCTATCTAATTACTGATAGCTAATTTAAGTTGCCTTGTACAAGGTCTTACTACGAAATATTAGGCCTTGTTTATGTTTATTTATCTTGAAATATTTGGTAACTTCGCTTATTGTAATTTGAAACAGACGGGTCATTTCACAAATTTAATATTTTCTACTTTTGTTGTAAATATTTATCGTAATTTTGTCAAATTGTGAACTTTTAAAATAATATGAAAAAACTTGAAATTTTCAAAAAAAAATCACCATTAAGAAATTAGGGAAGCAACATGAAAAAATACAAGGCAAGTAAACAATAAAATAAAATTCTTCAAAAAAGCTGCAAAAAGAGCTCTCTATCAAAGCCGGCGATGCATTGGCGATTCCTCTGGTGTTGCAAATATCCATAGGCGGCAGTGACTACTTTTTATCAGGTAGCCCGTCTGCCTTATCGTTAGGTACACAGGGTGAATTTTTCAAGTGTGCGTTGATGGGGAAATCCGAAACTATAAGGATTAGCGAAAAATGCTGAAAGGACTTACGAGGCCGATTTTGATGAAAACTAAAACTGCATAATTAGTTTTTTAAAAACTTATTTTCCTAGCCGGGAATCGAATGAGTTCATTTTGTAAAAAAAATCACACCTGTATTATTGCGTCATCTGATAGAGTTGCTTATAAGGATCAAATTCTGAAAACTAACTATATCTGTCAAACTAAAGGTATATATATAAATAAAATAATAATAAATATCAGACTGTACAAAAATGAGAAATTTCAGAGTTGAACGTAAAAATGGGATTCAATACAACCTAACTGTGACAAAAGATAGTTGAATGTCTAGAGAGCTACTGAGATATTCAAGGCCGTTTCCTTCGCAACACAACATCGATACATCCTTTGTAGGCAAAATACCCAAGGTTAGATCGAATCTAGCCTTAAGGGCTACGTCGATACACAATAGTTTGACAACAGTTTAATATCCAGGGACCAATCATGAACTTATCCACTATCTTGTAGATTCGTAAAATTCTTGGATAAAGATAAGATACATAGAAAATATTTGTAATACAGTTAAGATTCGAGATTAAGTACGTTTTAATAGGAGTATTAGGTATTTATTTAATAAGGTAAAATTCACGATAGATACATAAAATCTGATGAATATTACGCCTGTTTGCAACTGTTGCAAAAAAACTTCATTAAATAGGTCAAAATAAACAGTAAGGAAGAACACGCAACAGCCTTCATCGGATGATGCATTCTGGAAGAGTGTGGTAAGGGAGATTTATTCGAGGCGTTCCTACGTAGTCCTCAGGTGTAGCAACGCACCTGTAGTTAATTTCAGACAGGGCTCCTGATCTTATCTTAGGTTCATCCCATGGGTCCTTGCGGCAGTAGCCAATCACCATCAGATGGATGCAGTCCAGCTCGATAACAACATCCATCTATACAATTAAATAAAATAGAAGTGTTTGTTTGTGATTTTTAAAAACGACTTTTTATTCGATTCATATGAAAGTATACACGATACCTGTAACAAAAATGCAATAAAAAATTGTCTGTCAGTCTATCTGTTGTTTGGCTGAGGTAATCTTCTTTCACTGAAAGAGAGCTGTAGGTCTAAGGCGTAATATAGGCTAGTTTATTAAAAAAAAAGACTATGGCATGCGGGCCCGCTCGCGGGAGAGCAGGATTTCAGTTATATTTAAATATGTTTTCCTTCTTACATTTTAAACGCGGATGAAATCGCGGGGATAAGCTAGTTTACATAAAAACATAAGTTCATTATTCAACATCCTTGATTATGAAAGAGAAAATGAGAATTCCTTTCTGGTGTCAACTCAATCAGTTAAGACGCAGGTGTCCCCTAAATAATATTTATGTTCAAACCGCGAACTGCATGCGGGAAATAGTACCGTTTGTTCATTTCACACCCGCTTCTAGTTATGTTTTACGGTTAACATCGCACTGTTCATCTTAATAATACGGTCTGTGGTGGAATTGCTTGAGTCTAACCAATTCGAATCATTAAAGGTATTGAAAGAAAGAAAGATATTTCTTTCTTTCTTTATTAAAGGTATTGCTGTAACATCTTTTAATGATTGAAATGAATTTACGAACGACTTTGTATACGATATTTAAAAAATAACAACCTCTTTATCCACCTTTATTTAACTCCTTTAAACTTTTCGCAAACTTTCGCAAAATAAAGTTCGGTTCTGTTATTTTAACAGTATAACTGAATTAGGCCACTGACTAAGATAGCCTTTTGGTTGTATCAGTAGGTTAATACCTACTGTAGGTTATGTACATGTAGGTGAATAACCTACATGGGCAGCGGCATAGGCCATTTAGATGGCTCGTTAATACTTCAAACGTAGGACAAAATACATAGAACTCGTAAACTGTTGATGTGCTATACAGAGAAACTCAGCAGTGGCCTAAACTTTCTGTAATAGAAAGAGAAGGAATGGTATTCTGGACTACACAAACCAGAATATTAGTCTCATATATTCTTAAATGAAACTACGTATTATGTTCATAAATAAATAAACGTTCTAGCTAGTTCATCTTAAGCAAAACAATAAAGGTGGTAGAAATCTATGTAGTTCGGCTCCGGCGGCACCACCGCCTATTCCTGTCTTATAACAGCAGTGTTTTTAAAAATACTGTGTTCTGGTCTGAAGGGTATGGTCAAGGAAACATTCTTATCCAAAGAGTTCCAACTCATTCCTCAGGGGTAGCAACTAATCTGTAGGCAACCTCAGGTTCATCAGTAGGCAAACTTGATCTCATCTGGGGTTGATTACAGATGTCCATGTGTAGCAGTGGCCACTTACCATCAAGTGGACTGCTCATTTTCTACTTCGATCATACAAAAAAAACATAAATTAATTTTTACTATGCAGCAATTTATAGTCAGCAGTGTTATTATTTCGTATGAGCATGCCATTAGAAAGACGGTCCATTCATTTTTTGTTCCAATAAAGAAACAATTCGACTCGAAACAAACGGAAGTCTTCTCTGCGGCTGTGAAAAATGCAAAGCACACAGTAACAAAGGGATCCCCTTAAGAACACTCGTGATAACACCACGAGTGTTTGCACCCTGTTCATCTTATCGTTTTAAGGGCCATGTCGTACCACAGACGAAGTCAATTAAGAGAGATTTGTTTTCCATAGGACTTTTAATAGCGAATCAGACCAAAATAATAATGGTATCAAAGTCGTTCAAGATTACCTAGAACGGGAACTTATTACATTTTTTGGAACTTAACAGCAATTTTTATTTATTTATTTTAACGGTATTTGATAACTACAAAGTGTAGATAATGCTGCTGAATTTCTTCTGAATTTTGTCTCTTAGTCGCTTAGTCGCTTGTCCTATGACATCCATAAAAAAGAGGTACCACCTCTTTTTCTATGGATTCATATTCAAGACCGACACCACACGGATCAATTTCAGTATTAAAGAAAGACATTTATTTTGCAAAAAATCTCCGTTACCTTACAAATATCTTTTGTAAAATCGCGTTAAAATATACAAGACGAATAGCTGATAATCTCTCTTCCTTTGGTAAGTCGGTTAAAAATTAAAAAAATGAAAGCTAAAGCTTGACAGAATCGTTTATAATTTGCTCGATCGCAATACGACAAGTCAGTGAATAGCGACCATTCTATCTAAAGAACGCGCAATCATCTCTCAAAGACATAAATGGCAAACTTTAAGAATGCACACCAAAGAATTCTTTTATAGCGACAATTTTCACTTCAGTTTCAAACTGTAATTTCCTACATTAAGAAGTGTGGATAGCATTATTATGAGCTCCGAATGCTTTACGGCTTTTATTTACTTTAACAGATATCTTTTTATGAAAGTTTAGAAGGAAATGATTGCATTTTCATCTACTTCTTTAACACAATTCTTCCTCTTATTTAGTAGACCATGAATGACATAATAATGACAGAAATACAGAAATAATAACAAAAATGTTTGAAAAGAAAAAAATCTAATTTTATTACCATTGCCCGCGCCGAGCCTATCAATTTTTTTCATTCGAATTACTTCAAAGTTTAAAAAACATGTAAACTGTTTTAGTTTGTATGAATAATAATATAATTGTGCTCATTTATTCTATATCAAAATTTTAGAAGAAACTTTGAAAGACCTCTTGAAATAAACAGAGACATCAGCAGTCTTAACAATTAAAAAAGTAATACAAACACCTTAACAGCGAAACGCGAGAACTTCTGACGCTTACTAATTTCGGATTTTGTCAAAACGTCGCAATAAAAGTACGGTCTGCAGAATAGGGCAAGTACAGTCAACGTCGCCGTTACGACTGCGATACTGTAATGACGAGGCCTCGGGAACCATTTACTGTATTGGGCCATGAAAAATGCTTCTTACATACACTACACACTAGAATCACAAATCAACACTTATATTCTTGAAAATATAACATATGTAGAAAAAACAATACATCACCTTATTTGTACATGCAGCCAACGAAAAATTATGAAAAGAGCTGAATTTTGAAAAATTAAAAAAAAAAACACTGAATAATTCAAAAACGGTGACACTTTTACTGAGGTGTTTTTTTTGTCTGAGAGGCTGTTCCCCGACCTTTGTCCTCCTCATGTTTGTCGTGCAATTTTTGGGACACCCTGTATATGTGATATCTTTTAATATATGAAATAATGAATTAATATATGAAATGTTAATAGATTTTACAGTCTAATCTATTATACTTCAATGATAATGAAAAAAATACTGCACTAGATTTAAAATCCACTGAAAACCTTCATTGAGTAAAATTAAATCTAAATAAGTAAAACATTGAAATATTTTAATGTTAGTGAGTATATTCTTTTATGAAATACTAACATTTCAGCGACAAGAAATAGTAATAAATAAAACGGTTATTCAAACTTGCAATTTAATAATAAAGTTCATTTTTACTTCCATAAAACATCTAGAAACCTAACTCTCAACTCCTTTGAGAGCTGAACTTAAAACAAAGTGCAGTAAGAAATTAAAGCCCAAAACTTGCAACAGCGCAAGAACGCTTTGTCCGCGTGTTTCGTGGCTCCACTGCGAACTTTTCTAATTTATTCATAACACGAAACCCTCCCTTGTAAAGTTGGTGGAGTTCCGTTAACAATACGGATGAGGATTTCAAAGAAAAATAATTTGTACTCAACGGAAAACGTAAAACAGTCGAGATTGAGTGCTTGAAATATTTTATGATAATGAGTACAGATTGAGTGGTTGTTAGCCGTCGAATGTGCGAACGATGTTCCTGGCGTTGCGCTTACATTGAAACAATTTTTATTTACTTCCTCATATTTTATTGTACTTTAAGTCCATTTCTAGAGAATCACAAGCAGTTTGATTTGCCATTAATGATTGTTGTTGAGCCGATGAAAACTAAATAGATAAATATATTTACGAGTCATCCATACAGTGTTAAAAGATCTAGGTATTATTTGAGGTTTTAATAAAAGCCAACGTACTTCTTCTCGTAAGATGTTTTATTTTAGCATTATGGTAATGTCATTCTTATGTCCGAGACGCTCAAAAAAATATAAACCTCAAGACCTAAAGACGCGCAAAATATGTATACTTTTACATATACGTATACTTTTACATTGGTTAGAGTTGTCCAAAACAATGATCACTTTTTATCATTGTCATCGACAGCTATAACCGACCCCGAATAGGGTTGAACTCTTCGCAAATAAGCCAGAAACATATTAGTTCTCTGATGAATATGCTCAAACCTCAAGTACCTAAAATGAACACACGTCTTACCTTTATATGATAACAGACGTCACGATCTAAGTCAAAAAGCCAAAGTAAATGTAAGATCAAAGTAAATCAGCCTTACCTCACCCTTCAAACACAATAACAAGATAAATTGTTATGAGAAAATAGGCACAACCACTAAGAGTTTTGCCATCTTTAAACATTCCCAAAACACTATTAAATTTCGTCTTCCCAATACTCCGAACAGCAGGGTGCCACGATATTAATGAGAGAGCGAAACCCGCGAATAACTTTGAATATTCACTACGAAAACTTTCACAATAATTATTCCAGGAAATTACTTTGCTTAGATCTCGGAAATCCAAAAGATAAATGATAAACAGATCTATCCTGTAAAGTCCGTAGCCCAGTTACAGTTAATATATAATTATTATTATTTAATATAAGTATACCTAACGAAAAGGCAGACGGGATACCTGATGGAAAGTAATCACCGTGGCCGACATTTGCAAGACCAGAGGAGTCGCCAATGCATTGCCGGCTTTGAAGGAGTCCTATTATTCGAGTCCTATCGGTATCCTATTATCATTGATTATTGGTGAATATAGGTCAATCGCTTAATATAGCTTAATAGCAGGTGGACTGATGACCTGAAAGTGAGACAGCGGGAAACCGCTGGATTCAGAAGGCACAGGACCGGTTGGAATGGAGCCACTTAGGGGAGGCCTATGTCCAGCAGTGGACCTCAAAGGGCTGATGGATGGATAGCTTAATTAAAGATATCCGCAGGCGTACCAGGCTTATAAATATAGGACTAAAAATTAGCAAGATTTAGTGACAATAGATAAACCACATCGCTCAAAGGCCTATTACCAATCGATAAGGAGCACAGGTCGCCCTCAACTATGTGCTTCAATAATCTGAATAAACCGCAGAAACCTGCTGGTTTCGGAAGGTACAGTACCGGTTGAAGTTACGCCAATTAAAAAAGGACTAAATCCAGCAGTAAATCTCAAAGACATCCAGCAGTAAATCTCAAAGGAGAAGCTGGGGATAGATGGATTTATAAACATTAAAATACATGTATATGATTTAAATACACATGTTTTCTATATAACATTTTTAGAGTTTGTTTATGTAATCATTTAACTATTGACCTCTCCGTTCATTAGACAAAAAAATAAAGAGCCACGGTCACTATCACACTACACATGTGACTGTCTGTATTATACGATAACAACGTAATAGTAAAAAAAACTTAACTAATATCATAACGGCCATGAATATTTATTTATTTGTAGGAAATATTGTGACATTCATAAACGTCTGCAATCGACAACCAAGAACTGTTATTCGTAAGCGGAATATATCAATCATCTCGCTTTCCACGGAAAATCCAGGCGACCTCATTATTTAAACCCATCGAAGTATGAAGGTTGCTTCCACAATCGAAACATTTTTGCGTCTCTTATTTGAATATATCGGCCCAAAATAGTATTATAAATTGCACGCGTTCTCTGATACAATTTTACGTACTGAGTGGCTGGTTTAGGGTAGTAGATATATCTGTCTTCTAGATTTTGAGTACAGTTTTGTTAGCACTTTATAAAGAAGCTAAAAAAGAGCTTCACTTACTTTCTAAAATACTTAAGCTATAAATAGCGGTAATACACGTACCTATCAAAATACTAGCTGATGCTGATGCTGATGATGTTGAATAGCTGATGGTTTCACCCGCGTCAAAAAGTAAAATGCATACATATTTAAACAAAAGTAATACCCAGCGCTCCTGTGACAGCGCGCGCGTGCGTGTTGGGCCCACGCTTTTGAGTTTTTGGAAAATTAAATAAGCCAACGCCTTACGCCTTAGATCTATAGCTATCTTAAAGTGAAAACCCCGTTAAAATTGGACCAGCCGTTTAGAATATTACCTCAGCCAAACAGACAGACGGACATTTTAGCACTTAAGATACATGAACCGATCGACATGCATTTCTATATAGAAAGACATAGCTGCGCATATCACAAAGTAGACTGAATACACTATTTACTTCATCTATAACGGATTACAATAAGAACTGAGTAAGTGACAAAAATAGAAGTGACAGCGTCGCGACGTTCCCTAGATTTATATAAAGTGATTTACAGCGAAAATATAAATGATTGATATATTTCGCTTAGCAATAAAATCGAGTCCTTGGCTGTCAGTTCCAGGCTATAAACGTCAGATTTCACAGTTACTGTCAAATGTGTCATGAATTCAGTACATAAATGGTATAGAATATTCCAGAAACACTTTGGCAGCCTCAAATTGGATTTAGCAGTCTGGCTAGAATAATAAGTTTTAACGTATTCGGCACTAGCTGATTCCCGCGGTTTCACCCGCTTCTAAAAAGTAAAAAGGAATGCATATTTGAAAATAAAGGAGCGCGCTAATGCTCTTTAAAAAATGAAAGTAGCTTAAGTTACGCTTTAGACCTTCAGATATTTTCCAGTGAAAGTCCCGTCAAAATCGGTTCAACCGTTAAGAAGATAGCCAAACAGACGGACAGACAGACTGTAATTTTTTTATTGCGTTATTGTTTATAGGTATTGTGTATACTTTCATATACATTGAGGAATAAGTTGTTATTTTGAAATCACAAACAAACACTTCAATTTGATTTATTTGTATAGAACAAATAAATCAATTTTTATGCTTAGCGGCAAACTATAAGTTGTAACGGGTTTGACATATTGACAAGCACATAGACATAATATATAAAAATATATTAGATAAATTCGTTCTAAAAGCTAATATATCAGAACAATATTGGTAAGACTTAACATCACTAGTGCTATTCTTTTACTGCTACTGAATTTATTTTGTACATTTACATGGTGGTAGAACTCTATGTAGTTCGACTCCGACGGCACCACCGCCATATTTATTTCTGCCTCATAACAGCAGTGTTCTGGTCTGAAGGGTGTGTTGAAAGAGATATATTTATTCCTAGTCCTCAAGGCTAGCAACGCACCTGTGGTCAACCTCGGGTAGGACCTTGATCTTTTCTGTGATTGATTACAGATATCCATGGGCGGCAGTGGTCAATTACCATCAGGTGGACTTCATGCTCGGCTGCTACTTTGTTCATACAAAAAATTTCAATCACTATCATTGTTATTCATTTAGTTTCGATCATTTTGATGGCACGTGACAAAATTTCTAAGCTGATGCATGAATGTTGTATTTATAACTTGAGTTTATTATTATCGCGGAATAGTGACATAATTTTAATAGAACCGTATCTGTATGTAATGGTGACATAATTAAATAGTTGATCGTATAGTCTTAGCTTCATATTAAGACATACTGAGCAGATACATGAGCTCAGCAATGAGAAAGTAACTTGACATCAATGGCATCCCAGACTCCTCTCAAAGACGAGAGCAAAGCAGAAGGACTTAAAAAACGTTTTAAATAAACAGCTCCTCAGGTACCTCGAGGACCACCAGCTGATCAGCGACCGCCAATATGGCTTTCGCCAGGGCCGGTCAGCTGGTGATCTTCTAGTGTACCTCACTCACCGATGGGCACAAGCCATTGAGAGCAATGGGGAGGCGCTGGCTGTCAGCCTAGATATCGCTAAGGCCTTCGACCGGGTCTGGCATAAGGCCCTTCTCGCGAAGCTTCCATCCTACGGTCTTCCCGAGAGGCTGTGCACATGGACAGC
>DWPV01000013.1:0-63964 GCA_018251915.1 Urbanus proteus proteus
CGGCGCCGGGCGCGGCGGGCGCGGCCAGCTCCGTCACCAGCGCGTACGGCAGCGGGTAGCGCATGCGCACGCCGCCGCACTCCACCTGCACACCACCGTGTCGGAAACTATGTTAATACCTTGACAATTTGTTGAATGAAGCAGAACAAAAAGCCATATCGCACCAAATTAAATATCTAAAACACAAAAATACGATAAATATTTTATCGAAGAGTTAAAATTTCTATTTTTACATATGACAATAGTTTTATACTCCAAATTCAATAAATTATATGTTTATTAAATCAAGAGAAGCCTTAATCAATTGAGTTAATAAAGAACCACTCTCAAAACTTTAATATTACTAATACTTTGAATATGTTTTCTGTTTTAGTAACAGACTTGTCGTTTATCCACATATTTAATGCACCCGTTTTGACATAAATCGCAATCTTTTGACGAGTCGCTTTATTAAGAAAAAATATATATCTTTTTTTTTTTTCAAAATCTCACCTCAACGGCGCCGCAGCCCTGCTCGAGCGGGTAGAGCTGCCGCCAGGAGTCCAGCAGGCGCGCCGTGAGCGCGTCGCTGTCGCCCCACTCGCGCCCCGTCAGCGTCGCCTCCAGCCCGAACGGCGCCAGGATCACTGGAACAACAAACGTTCACGTTTTTATTTATTAGTGACATAAATCGACTACAATAGTTGTCATTTTGGAGCGGCATAAGAGCGGTAACATATTTCAGATCACCTCCGGCCGTGTACAGGACCATGAAGAAAATTAGCCATCAATCAGTAAACAGTCTTTATTGTTACCGTTGCAATCCTAATTATTATAAATGCGAAAGTCCGTTTATTTGTTTGTTTGTTTGTAAGGCCTTCACGCATTAACTACTCAACCGATCGTTATGAAATTTTGCACACGCATAGTAAGGGGTCCAGATAAGGACATAGAGTACCTTTCATCCCGAAAAAACGTACTACTCCCGAGGGATAGAAAAGTAACTTTTATACCTACAACCTACTTTGACACCTACGGGCTCATTGTGCGAATGTACTCATTAGCGCGAGCGAAGCCGCGGGCGAAAACTAGTCATTATATAAAATATCGATTACTCATTAAAAGTTTGCAAATTAAGCAAACAATACATTGCATATAAAATCATTGACTGATTCATTCAATAAATCACTCAGGCTATATAATTCAATAATTATCTATGTGAAGTCAATAGACGTAATGGAAATATAAATGATAATAAAACATATAAATTTAATTGCGCTGTTAATTATTTTTCACATGTCTAAACTAGACTATGAGAATATTATGCTAGTCCATCACACGAAGTAAATGCAGTTACCCTTAGCAGAGGCGCGTCGGTCGGCGGCGGGCGCGTGCAGGCGCGCGAGGCGGCGCGCGGTGAGCGTGCGCACGGGCGGGTGCTGGCGGACGTCCACCGACGCGCACACCGTGCTCTCGCCGTGCAGGAAGAACGCGAACGAGAACGACAGGTGCCACGGGCTGCTGTAGTAACGGACAGAACACGTTCCGTTAACATATTGAGTAAATACTTTGTTCATTTTCATTCATCTTTGTATGTATAAGTATAAGCATAATTGGTGGTCAAGAAATAAACGAATATCATAATATGTATAACATAATACACACATAATATGGAAGTCTTGCTTAACATAATTTAACAATTGTGTTGTAATCTATAAGACATTTTATTAAAGGACCACAATTTTTATAAGCACAATAAATATACATAGTAAAGTGTGTTTGAAGGGGAACGAAGTCTCACTCTTGTATCTTGAGGAATGAAACACAGAGATCTTCATTTTTATATAGGAAATGCACGTTTGTGTATGACCACAAACGTGATATTTGAAACAGCTCACTAAAGTAACAGTCTCAAATAAAATTTCCGTAAGGGACTACTGTGAAGCAATGCTATATTGAAATGAATTTAAAATATTATAATACAATTTTAATAAGAAATTTATAGAATACCTCTTGCCAACGTCTTCCTCGTCGCCATCGTAAGGCTGCACAAACCACTTGCCTAACCTCACAAAGTCCCGAGACAGGAGACATCTGTAACGTGAAACAAATATATTAAGTTTCAAAAGTACTCACTCATTCACAAGTAACAGCGTTTTCAGTTCTTTTATAGTTACAGAGATAATTAAAATAAACAGGCAACGTTGATAAAATATATTATTTTCAAAGAACCAGTTGAAATTATCGTATTTAATTAGATTTTAATTTACATGTTATTTGAAGTGTAAACACAACAGGATATAAATTGTGTCATATTTATGTAGATATACTCGTATTCATACGTCGGAATTGCCCGATATACTTATTTATAAGGGCCGACCTTCAATGTTCCGGTTCTAACAAACCACTGTAGAGGTCGCTCTGTCGCAAACTTGCGAGTATGTTCGAGTATATGAAATGGCAATCATTTCTACCCAAATAAAGCAATTCATATTGTCAATCGACACAATTATATTATTATTTACCTCTTGTGAAAGTTTACGACACCGTAACCATAGATCAAAGATTATTTAGAAATGAAAAGTTTGTTATGCTATAATATATGTCTGACGATCTAGATTTTAATGACTATTCATTGCTTATGTATAACATTATGTATACATGCGATTGGCCGTACAATATTACCGCCATGACTACCGTGGTGAATTTCGTTGTGTCAGTAATGTTGTACTAGTAGCTACAGGTAATAACTACGATTGCCCAAGTGCAATGCGTTGACGCATACTACTCTACATAATTATGCTTTGTCGTAAAACGATTATTGAGGAAAATTGCACTAAGATTATTGAAAATCAATCTGTTTCATTTATGTACCATAACTGAACTACGAGTATACTACGTTTAATTGACCATGCCCAGAACTATTTCCGAATATACAATGCAGAACAGAAGGTTTTCTTATAACAACAAATTGATTCGATCACAAGATTTCGCAAGGTGTGGTACGTACGAGTACACGGTGTATTGATGTGGGAGTACGATTTGTCATTGCGTAGTTATTAATTACAGTTTCTGTTGAAGCAATATCGATTACTATGCGAAGTGCACGTTCTCACGAGTTCTGATGTTAATTGACAGCACGCAATAGGCAGTAGTACCATTTGTTTGTGGCGGGTAGTACAATCATACTTATAATATTTCACGCAATGAATCATATAACTACGGTACACATAGTTTGAACAAACATTTGAAACTGCTTTTTAAACGCAGATGTTAACAAATTTCTCAAGGGACATTATGAGTTTTATATGAAAATAAAAAATAAATAAAACAACATTCGTAGTGTCATAACCACGCGATAAAACGACCGTATCACCGCCACCGAAAATCATAGCGACATTAATTGGCGATAAAACAAATAAAAGATGGAAATGAAACATTTTGGTCCCTTGATTATTACACGTATCACATCGTTAAATGGTCGCGATCCCGGCTTGACGCACGCATTGTTTCTTTGACGTGCCGGCGGCGGGGTCAACGACTCGTCTGGATTTCGTTCACATCCGACACACCGTCGCGGAAGCCCGGGAGACGGTCGCTCTACCACTCCAGCCTCCGATGCAGGTATCAGACTCCTTAAGACGTTAAATAACGCGCTATTCGTGCAAATATTTCCATTTAACATATGAATTACATGCCATATTAGCGTAAGTTACGAGTCAATTAGGAGTATGTTTATGCGTGTTTACAAACATAATAGCGAAGTTTGCATTGACAACGGTTGGCTGCGACGAGCAAAACAATAGAGTCGTGCGCAGATGACGAGGAAATATTAGCGGAGGTCATTGCCGAGGGAGATACGTGTGAAGATAAGGTTAAAACGGCTATTAAATTAGTAGCGGGCTGTAACGCGAGGCGTTTGAAAGCGCGAGTTCGTGTACTGTTCGATCGGGGGTGGGTGGAGCGCGCAAAAAACGACATTAGAGCGGGCGGCGCGATGCAACGACCTTCGCGTAACAGCGCCGCCGGGCGATGCGCCCGCGCCAGGTGCGCCGTGCGCGCCGCACGTTGTGCGCGCTGCTGCCCCGTGTTGTTAGGGGTTTGTCTCGTGATGTAGGAACTAAATAGATTCGAAAACAATTTCTTTTTGTATAACTTCAGTTAAATGTTCAACGAGTCTATGGGTAAATTTTAACATTTTTGTTCTTTTGTGGGTAGTACATTCTAATTATCGCATAGCTCTATGCATTGTTTAATTACTTTTGAATTATTGATAATAAGGCCGTATTAATCTCTATGAACACTACTTGCGTCCTTGCTACTTCGCTATAGCTACAGTGTACACTATTAATAGAGATACGGTTTTCATGTTATCCTAGTGTTAAATTCACTTTAGAATTAGGTCAGGTCCGAACATGTACAAGTTCGTGAATAATCGGTCGTCAATTATTTGCTGACTGACTTTATTGAATCATCTCCAACAATAACATTAATATAACTATGTGTCACTAGAACCACTAGGTCACGCACGTGATACAACAACCCATATTTGCTTTAATATTAATTATACTACTTCTGCTTATTTTCCTACTCATATAAATTTATAAATAAACGGGGTCAATTTGACTTTCTACCTTGTTAAATGTTTACACTTAAGTATTACACTTAAATTTATAAGGTAAACATGTATCAACATTTTCCGTCTAGTAAGTAGCTGTACTACCACCTATCAATATTTTATTATTTTAGAGTAACACAAATGGGAATCACTTTATAATAAACATATTATTTTGTTGTTTTTCATATATTACCTGATGGTAATTGGCTACTGCCGCCCATGGACATCTGTTATCAACCTCAAATGAGATCACAGTCCTACCTGAGGTAAGCCACAGAGGCGTTACTACCCGTGATTACTAAGTTGGAACGCTTCGGATATGTTCCCTAACCGCACCTTTCAAACCAGAACACAGCAGCGCTACACTGCTGTTATAAGGCAGAAATCGGGGTGGCGATGGTGCCGCCGGAGTCGAACCACAAAGGACTCTATCACCTTTAAACCTATGTACTTGCCGCAACAAGCAAATCCAACCTGAGGATAGACTATGGACTACATCGAAACGCGTCCTATCAGCTACCATTCCTTTCAAACCGTTAAGTATACTGCAATTTATCATCGTTGTTATAAGGTAGAAATAAGTTTACCGTAAAGTAATCGCTGATTTCCACCATTTTTACCATTCATGTGACACTAGAGTAATCTCCTATTACAAATTAACCTGAAGCGATATAATTTCTCGTTCACAATTAATATATTTATTTGTATATATTTTAATATAGTACCTTTCAATGAGGTTATGCAGCGCCTTGAACAACAACGACCGGCACTCGTAGGTCAGCCCGTTCTCCCAGGATCCTTGGTCACCCTCTGCAAATAAAATATTATATGCGTTAAAATTATATTTACACTTCATACGTTTAGTATATTAAGATGAACAATTTTAGCAACATTTATTTTGTTTTTATTTTATCACTTCAATAGTTACATTTCAAAACTACATTACAACGGCACGAGTGAATCGTGGCAGATTGATAGATAAACTCTAGATGGGATGATTTACTGAATATTATGTATTACTAGCTTTTACCCGCGGATCCGCATTTTATTGTTATTTCCTTCGTGACTTAAAATTGCCATTACAATTAGTAATCTGTCTACTGACCGTAACGAATAACGTTATTTTAAATCTAATTTATAAACAAGTGTCAAGTGTACATTAAAAAAAAATACATCCAGTACACAAATGACAAGCTTCATCGATAACATGACACTATATTATGGCTAGTTGTGCACCATCAGGTAATAGTAACGCCCCGACCCGCATTCTATCTTAAAAGGCGAGCCCCACTGAACCACATACGGCCTACGGAAGCGGGTACAGCCAGCGTGTTATTACGGGCAGCCCGTAATCACTGATGTTACGTTGATTCGCCGCTAAGTTGTTTAATAACTACACTTCGATACCGATGTTTGCGGAATAAACAGGGGGAAGGAGTCTGTAGCTAGTTAATACAGATTATACTATTTTTTCGATCTATAATCTATTTGAGATTTCGTGAGGAAATAGACTAGTCAATAAACGAGGTCATTGAGTATGTATTTCCAAAAATATGATCTATTTATTAACTTCTTTTGGTTTGCTAATGTAGAATTTATTTTATTAGTTGATTTAATTTTATAAGTGATATTTATATTTAAACTATTTAGTTGATATTGTGTTGTACCGGTTGTATTTTTTAAATAAAGGTTCTAAAACCTATATTTTAAAGCCTAAGCATCAATCTGTAGAATAGCTCTGTAATGTGTAAGAAAATACTACAACACAAAATCTTAATGATGCAGCAGATAAAATGAGTGGTCAATTGTTTAAGTCGACTATTGTATTTTCGACAGTCTTACAAAAAACTAAAATCATCATTATATTGGCTTCCCTTCGGTTCATCACCGATACCAATCGTACCAATATTCATCTTAATTAGCATTCCAATAGCGGGAACATGGGCTGTTTCTAGCCAAACCACCGATGATACGGTCAAGCAAGGTCGAGATGACAATGAAACACCCGCAGTAGCGGAACTGCGGGAGGCGCCGGGGCCGCGGCGCGTACTGCAGCCGCAAGGAACGCCTGAAATAGCTGTCGTTGCACTCGCAATCGGAAGATAAAATCGCCCTATCACTAGCGATACACGCGAAAACAAATCGGCCCGCGCGGCGATGCCGCTCCGCGCCGCGCGCTCGCCCCGTCCCGCTCTCGCCGGGGGGCGGGGCGCGGGCGACCCCTGTGACGTCACGCGGCCGCTCGCGGCGCACGTGCTTGTGTTTGTCGCGCGCGCGACACACATGCGAGCGCCCGCTAACCTTTTAATTGACATTGAATTTTCCACCTTAGTTTATCGTAATAGGGTGCGATAAGTAAACACGACGATATTAGCGTCGCCAATGAAGCCGTCACACGGATTCAACGGTAGCGAGATGAATTCCGGGCGGACTACGGAATAAACCGTAGCGGCATTTTGTTGTGCATGACGAATATCGCCATACATTGCTACTCTGGTGGGGGTGGCGCGCGTTGCGCGTGCAGCCGCGCTGCTGGAGCGGTTCCAAGCGCGCAGCCTTGACATTCGTGCTCCAGGTGTGCGCGCGCCATTTCCCGCCACCACTGAACTAGTTTTTCCAGAGACTAGTGCGAGCGTATAGATGATCACGTTTCAATTATCACTTAGGAAAATGTAACTTTATAGCATCTTCACTTAAATGCCTACCATGAATATTCGTTCTATTTGATACTAATACAACATGATAGATTTTTTTATATAATTCACACGTACTATAATTTAAGCGACCGCGTTGTAAACTTGTAATATTCAATATTCTACATGAATATGTAGTAGGAAGTAAATTAAAATTCTTTATAAACAATCATCCACAAAACGTTTGTTGATCGTGCTATCTGTGCGAGTCACGTCTTAAATATGTTTAACGATTATTATCTCGTACCACACAATAAATTAATTAATTACATTGTATTTTAGGATAGTTACTCCCACATTAATTGTTAGTAAATATTACGGGTGCGAAGGTTCACTTACTACGTCTCCCGGGGGAATAATATTTTGCTTACAATAACATAATACCCCAACCTTTTAGCCAATGTAGTGAGTTAATAATCCCAGCTGTTATTAATGCTAATGGTATTCACATAGCATTGGTACTTGTTGTCGGGACATCCACTTACGGTCATTAGGTGCATACACGTGCAGGACTGCGGGCGCCCGCAATATTGTTTTGAACCGGGACTCGGGATAGTTTATATGGAATGCAAATTCAAACGTGTGTGTTTGAATAATTGTGTATTGGCCATATTTCTAAATAATTATTCAATATTAACTTAGAGATTTTTATGGCTACAATAAGTATCTCCACCCAAAATTATATCAAAGAAACAAAATTATGAATCTCTTGTCAGGTACAATGCCAGTGAACTGCCAAACACAGGCGTCCCGGTGTCAGGGAGGGATGGCGCTAGGACTGCGAATGCTAATTGGCCTGGCTGGAGGAGCTCGGACCGGGTGGAACCACCCCCGGCCACCCTCTTAGCTCGGCTCAAGAAACCTCTTCCCGACGATACCAAATTTGACTAACACAAAATATTTTATCTTAAAATATTCTAATATCGACTTACTAAAACTGTATTATGCATGTTTTGCTTTGCCTGTGATGATGTCACAATTATTTTAATAATAGAGACTGTAGACAATGTTACAAGAGATAATGTGAATCACGTAATTGTGAAACAAATAGGTATTGATATCTGAAGCGAAACATACATTCCGCAAATTAAACATTATAGGTACACGACGATGCAAATTAGGAGCGATTTATTTGCAAATGTGCAACTTGCAGCGTCGGAATAATAGCTCATTAGAATTCTGTTCGTTTGTACTTCGCTAAACACATATTTTAGACAAGCGTTTAATGATACACCGGTGGAAATTATGGTCGACATAATTAGTAATGCGCTAGACGTTGGGAACAGGATTCCAAGACAGGAATAGAATTATTTCAAGTCGTGTTGAAACGTTCTTTGTCCGTTTCAGATGTGTTATTTCTTAGTTAAAAGTTTATAAGTGAAATTACCATCGTGATGTTGCTTTAAAAGTTGAAGAAAGTTGTATAAATTAACTTGAAACATTGCATGTGGTCATTTACAGATACGTCAGACATACATTTGTGATTGATAGAGATCGACAAAGACGTAAAGTGCACTAGCGGCACTGACCATTCAATATCGGATGAATCCCATAGGATTTGGACGTTATTTCTGTTAAGTTTACATCTTGATACACAAGTACATTTATAAAGAATTGAGTAACGTGTACGGCGCACGTACATCGGCACTGGAGGTGGTGCGCGTTCGATCTATGCGGGCTGCAATTATCGTTGCGTCGTCGGTTCGGCTCCATCGGCGCTCCGCCATCAAGGCCGCGGTGAGCGGTACGGTTATCCACACCGTACTGTACGGTTTTCGTACCGTAAGCCTTACGACTTGCATCATTACTACTGGTACTTTATACAACGAATTGCGAGTTTTGAGAGTTTCGCGAATCATGTAAACGTTATCGGAAATCTCGTTTCATCGAAGATATGATCAATGTATCAGTTAAACACTGATAATATAACTCTTATAGCCGACACGACAAAAGTTTTTTTAGTCCGTGTCTAAATATTTCTAAGACCTTAAAAAAAGATTACATACCCTAGCCGATTATCCATGACACGATTTTTAGCGCGGAAATGATTCAAGAGGCCGGCCTCCATAAAAACGTAGATGAGCAGAGAAGGGCAATTTAAAGGCTATGAAAGGCATTTAAATGGATAATAAGACAGATTGATAATATTGACAATGTTAGCTCGTAATCCATTTACTGCATCAAATTGTATTCAATTGCTACTTGATGTGAGTATTTAGTGTGAAGTGTCTCAATTTAATTCGATATGGAAGTCGAGTAGGTACAACATCGAACAGACCGAACGAGATAAACTTTGTTTACCCGTTGTTCGCGACAATGTAACATCGTTTGCCGATGTTGACATGTTTGCAGGTACACAAACGCGTGGAGTTGCATTACCTAGAAGAACAATTAGGGGGAGAGTTTAAGGTTCAAGGTCGCATACTTCGCGGCGTTCGGCGGTTGGCACCACCTCGGCCGGGATCGATAGCGGTCGGAGCGCGCCGCCGCTCTCGCCGCCGCCGACCACGTGAATTCGATTGCCGCGCTTTTATCGCTACTACTATGCCTAATGTTTGTTTGTTATCCAGAAACAACCGCGTTGATAAGGGAGATACGAGCGCGCAGAGTGAATCACCTTGCGGCGCTCGGCTATCTCTTGACTACAGAAAGCGGTGATTCGATAAATATGAGTTATGACCGCTCTATTATTGTAGAGTAAAGCGTATCTTTAACAACGATCGGTTTAAGCGTTTCGAAGCTAGATCTTTCGAATCGGGGGCCGCGCCACAACATTGCCGCGGCACGTGGGTCGCGTGCGGGCGTCCCTCTCGGATCTGCGACAACGCACTGCGTTACTATGCTCCCAAAACAATCGGACTTTTACTGCAGTACGTTAACCCTCTATAACTATACAGTACCAACTTATGTTTACATTTTTATCGAGCATAAGCAGCGCTATTTCGATTAAAGAGCGCATTACATTAATTATGAGAAGATAAGGAAAACAATTAATGAGTAAGTACCATGAATGCAGACCTTGGTAAGCTACTAGCTGTCAAGGTGCAAGTCGTAAGTTGTAACTACTAGCGTGTGTCGTGCATGCAAAACATGAAATCTATGTTCGCTTACGACGTTTACGAGCATGCTTGCTTACTATAATTTTAACACAAGTAGGTATGGTAGGTAGATAGTACAGTTGTAGTTGCAGTGTAGCAGTTGTAGTCACACTTCATACGATTTTTGGAAACTGCGATAGACACACAGAACATATATTTTCAAAAATCAATGACAGATTAGCGGAGGTGTACATTTATGTTACTAGCATATTTGGAAATTTCATTTTATGATATTTAATTACGTTTTGTTATGTTTTAGTTTAGAAATGTTAGAAAAGGGATTCTAAGCTCAGTAGGGCAAAATGAAACGCAACCCTATTCGAGTGGTTGGCGGGCGGTTCGGGAAGTGCGCGCGCCTTGTTTACACCGCGGCGCTTCTATGCGCTACGGCGGCGCGCCACTCGCGCTCGAGGTTAACCGCCCGCGGCGCTGCGGTGCAGGAGGCATACACCATACACGTCGCTCCTACACAACATGCCTTCCTGGCGAGCCGGACTCAAATACTTGGGATTTCTAATAACACGGCGGTCACAATGTTTTTCTGGTGCTAAAAATCCAATTGCGGAACTACGATTTTTTTCGTAACGGAATAACAATGGAAGCAAATATAATAGTCGTGTGTAACAGCTACCGGTCGAACCGGCGACCTAGGACAGGTTATCAGTAAACTGGTTTCTCGTCGCACATTGCAAGTGTGACAAAAAAGCCGTGTAGGTGCTAAGGAAAATCTATTTAAAAACAGGTGTTATGTTCTAGTAACGACGTACTCGTACCGTATGCATAGTACCTATTTAGGTAGAAGCGGTCGGTAATGGGATTCAAGATGTTATCGAGCGCGTGGAAATCTGTCAATTCGCGCGCGCCCTCCGCGGCGGGCGGCGGCGGGTGGCCGCGTCTCGCTCCCTCGCCCGCCCACGTGCGCGTGACGTCAGCCGCGCGTCGCGCAACGTCACTGAGAGCCACCCGCTTGCGCTTCTCGAGGGCCCTCATCGTCGTGTTTCGTGGCCCTACCCCACTGCGATCGTGTTTCATGACAATCTTATTTTTTATGCGCTATTTTATTAACACTGTTGTTAATTGCCACCGATAAATATGACGACATTTAGATGGCAAATAATTCCCAGGCTACTATCGTTTTGATTTTTTCGACAACTAAATGAGCAATTATAGAAATAGATTTAGGTATTTTTCAATCAATCTGTCTTTCATAATTAGGCTGATATGCTTTATCGATACTTGAATGTTGATTAATTTAATTCGGCATTTATGTCAGTAGCCCTTAACTTCAGGCCACGCTACATAAAAGTGTACAAACAATACATCCTACAAGTGGCGGTCCGGTCGTCCGTCGCTCGAGGCCGAAACCCAGTAGGTACACATTGTCACTTAGGATGTGTCTCATGTGTCGTACACGGGCTCGGCGATAGCAGTGGTAGGTGTCGTGTGTTGTGTAACCGCTATGGATCGCGGCTCGTCGCAGCGGGGCGGTCCGAGCCGTCTGCGCTGCTCGCCGCACGCAGCTGCTCCGGACCGCCACCACCCACCACCCCCGACTCCGCTCTGCCCACACGCTACACGCGCGTAATCCACACGCCCCGACGATTATGTGAAGACAACCGTCTCGCAGAACACTGACTTAACTCGACGGCCCCGACCGAGAACGCCTCGTAATTTATCCTTTCAGATACCCACATCACTACTGTCCATTTTAATTTCATGCTTATTTTGCCTCAATAATCTGCGTTGAACGTATATATCAGAGGTTTCATTGAAAGTCTAATGACGTGCCAAATTGTAAATTGTAATTATTGCAAGTTACGACATTTATCTACATAATTATGGTCCTTTAAAAAACAGCGGTACAATATTAAATATATTACCTTAAAAGGCCAGCCAAATTTATTACCCTACCTGCAGTAGGTAATATTTATTATACAACATATGTAGTTTGCATTTAAAAACAAATAACTTTATCAAGAATAATTTTTCAATTTCACATCTTATAGCAGTATAGATACACGTATGTAAAACAAACTAAAATAATGATAACCGTAACCGGTGAATAATTACAAAACCGGGAAGAGCGTTGAATAAGCGAACCGTTCAGATCATAAAGAGTTCAATAGGTAAGGCGCCGATCGATATTGGGCGCGAGGCGGTGCGCGCGCGCATCAATAAATAGCCCGATCGGGTGCGCGGCCGTCGATAGCCGATACACGTCACTGCGGAGGTTTTATTAATAAAACACCCGACCGGCGGACACGCCAACGTTCAACAACCTCGCGGAAGGGGCTCACTTACGACAATTATCGCAACTTCACAATGTTACCTCATTATTGTTGTCGTAATGCCCGCGTGTCCCGTGATATAAATGAAATTCCGTTCCAAATGGAAAGTGGGCATAATTTTGCTTTCTTTTGTCCGTTGTATACGTGTGTACGTTTCTCTTAAAAGAGACAACATCGGCAAAATATCACATCTCGCGCTAGATAAAGAGCGAATTAAAACTAAACCCCGCGATGCGGAACCGATTGAACATTGTAAAAAGATAATCAATGGAACCATTCGCAAAGGAAACGAGCCGCCCTTGACGAATGAGGCGCGGGCGTCCGAGGAGCGGCGGTAGCACCGTTATAGAGTGCGGAGTGCGACAGCTTAGCTTGCACCTTTCCCACGGCCCCACCGGCAGATCATACACTTTAACTACGCGCTAAGTACATTGATGACTTTTTAAGGAGCCGTCTTGAGCCGACATTTATGTGACAAAGAAAAGGTGTCTTAGCTACTTAAAGCCGACCACATTGAACTCAATCTAAATGCGAACGTGCCTACTAATGGCAAAAGGAGTAACTTAGCAGCTTAGTACTTAAAGAGGAATTAGTAATTCCTTTTTTATTTTTAAATAAATTGAAGCCAATTAAGCAAATTTATTGGGGGCCATTAAAATAATATGTAGAACACACCTAATAAACTACTTAATTGTTTAAGAAAATGTTAGGTTACACAACACACGACACCTACCACTGCTACCGCCGAGCCCTTGTAGGACATTAGCCTGTGTATCTACTGGGTTTCGGCCCCGAGCGACGGACGACAGGACCGCCACTTGTAGGATGTGTGTTTGTACACTTTTATGTAGCGTGGCCTGAAGGGTAACGAGAATTGAATAGTTATTTAAAAAACTAATTTTCTAACAAATATATTTCATAAGCCATTGGTTTTCTCTCGTCTACTATTATTGATGATTACCGGCGCCGAGTCATTGAAAAGCTCGTTTAGGGGTAAGTGGGCGGCAGAGTAGCACTGACTTGCACCGCGCCAACGCATCGCTAGCGGTACAAGAAATTACGACTACCTTAATCATTTCTGTAATCGGTTAACAATCTAAGTTGTAATGATTAGAACAATTCTTAGAAAATATATTATATATTTAATGACATATTGCAAATAGTAATGAACGAAGTTAAAAGAGACAGCAGGTAAATAAACGGTAGTTTGTCGTTAAATATTTACATTTATTCGCATACAAAATGACCACAATACAATATCCAACAAAGTAAGCTCCGGTGAATTTATGGGTAAACCAAAATTTTATATGCAACCTTAACGATTAAGGTGTCTGAGCGCTACAGTTCGTAGAAAGTGGTACGCGCGTGCATTTCTCGTGCGACGGTGCGCGGGCGCACACGGGCCCGTTCTCACAACAATCGCGTATGCGTGCGCGCTCAACCCGGCCCACACGCTCGTAGCCCTACCCACTAATTAATAAACTAACGGATCGTTTCCACACTCTCTTCATTTCTTTGGTCGAGCGGAATAACAACACTACACATAAAATTGATAGGTATTAGTGAAAGCGGCTAACTAGGTAGCTATCCATAACTAAAAATATTACTTCTTTTGATAGAAGGAAATTGAACTGGAAACATAACGAGTATAACCGTTAGACAATTTAGACATATTTGCTTTTATGAATATAAGCATTTTTGTCGTTATTTTACAATCGCAAATTACGTATTGTTACGCAATACAGATTTTAAAAACATAATTTAGGTATCGAGTTCAGGGTAAGTATAGGTAATGAACACGTTTTTCTAATAGCCAAACAGTTGCTAAGTCGAATCAATTTACTCGATCTTTTCAATTTGTTTATCCAGTGACCACGGTAACTACCAACTATTAATACATTAACGGAACAATTAAATCGGAGCTTCGAATTTACGACCGGCACTTAATTAATTGTAAAACGACTGGTACCAAGAAATCGGGATCGTAACGGCCGAAGCGTGTGGCGGAAGACGCTATCGCTATCTCGACTCATCATAAACAGATCGTCCGCGATGAGATAATGTTTGAATTAGATAACACTGTTGAAACGTACGCTCATTTTACATAGAAACGTGCGACGGAGATAAATAATTTCGAAGAACCACTTAACGAGAATTTGGCTGAGAGACAAATTGGTAATGTATTCACTTGTTCAAAATTATACCCGGACCTCATTTATAGGAATAAAATAATGATAGAGTCGTAAACTTTAATCATATCATAATGAGAGTAAACAATAAGACGAGCGTTACTAAGGTGATCAGATTACAATAATTAACCAGATAACAGTTTGGTACCAATTTAGCCCTTATACGTAGGGTGCAGTATGAACAAAATGCGGCAGGCGAGGGTCAACGACTCGACACCGGTGCCCCGGCCGCGGCCGCCCGGCCCGAATATACCACCTAGAACACTGTTCTATACTGAACAGTGAACACATGACCTTACGTTCATAAAAAGTCATGCTCTAAAGTACATAGTTTCGACTGAACTCGAAAAAACCTGGTTTTAAATTACAGACATCCAACAC
Organism: Urbanus proteus proteus; assembly: GCA_018251915.1. NCBI lineage: Eukaryota > Metazoa > Arthropoda > Insecta > Lepidoptera > Hesperiidae > Urbanus > Urbanus proteus. The sequence goes on from DWPV01000013.1 coordinate 15,247, forward strand.
TGCTGTTAAGAAATTAGAGAATGAATGAATTGCGTCGACGAGGCAAATTCCTGTCGGCAGTTCGGCTTCGCCTGAACAATACATAAATGACAGGCGATGCATGTAATACACCATCAACGGGCTTATTGAGAGGAATTCGGGCGATTCGAGCGGGCGGCGCACGCGCACGATACCCGTTTATCGTCGGCCATTTAAATCGGTCTCGGAATTCGAGAATACTGAGAAACCGAAACGGTCAATTTGCGAGGTTGTTTCTCAAACAACACCGCTTACGAATTGCTATCGCTTGAATCGTAATGCTCGTTCTTCGGTGTAAAACACCGGCCAGAAAAATTCACAATTTACCTGTAACGAATTTCGTCACGGAATGGCGAACGAGCGCAGTCGGGCTCCCAGGCAAGCCCCAAACTGCGGACCGTCCTTGAACATCTGTCTTTACATTCGCTCAATACGCGAGAGTGGGACATGTGCAGCAGGGATCAGGTGTCGCACTGACCGCGGGCAAACCCGCCGGAACGGGTTATCAAACCAGTCGGTTGCTGGCCGTCGCCACGAGAAAGTAAAAACTAATATTTCGGTGCACCACGCTCCTGTGATAGAAGACTGAATACGTTTTCAGCGGCTGACAGATGTACGCACGCCGGGGAACGACCGGGGACGACAACGAAGAGATAATTGGAATTTAAGTGAACAATGTTGCATGAACAAAAAACAGCTACGCTGAGCCTCGTTACGGATAACGAGGCGTCCTCTAAGGCGGAGTCGAAAAGAAACGATTTAATTGCGTCCACAATTAGCCTACAAAACGACCTGTTGCGTTCACATTACTGAAACGTTTTACCGTCTAAACAAAAAGTATTCGATCGTTGGACGTAACAATACCGCAAAGATTGATGGCAGAATAAAGTTTCGTTGCCAAAACGTTTTCGAACCTCACAGGTATAATGATTTGCGTCCTGTAACTTTTACTATACCTATTCTTGCATATTACGAATCAGCTGTATTTTCTATTCTAAGCTGTATTTTCAAGGCTCGCGGTAGAAGAAAACTTAATTTAATTAACATGTACACATTAATTTAATGAAAAGTGAAAAAATAACCTTAGCAACCGTTAGTTTTTCGTCAATTCATAATTCAATGTGTATTTAATGATTTCAGCGGAATAATGTCTCTGACACGTCGAGTCCCAAGGACTTTGACGCGAATGCACAAATTGCGTAATTGACTCAGCTATGGCGTCTAGACGTATTCCGGCTTACAAGTTTGTGGAGTAGGAAAAGATATTTGTTTGATTTACCACGTTTAAAATTAACACTTCAGGGAAGAAATTTAAAAGAAATATATTGTATAAATGGAGGTATCCATCAAGGTGTTAGACAGTAAAAAATCTCCTCGATCTTGAGGCTGTAGATGATTCTGTGGGAGCTCGTTTCATCAACAATACTCGTATTATATTTTTAAATACCATTAAAGGAAAAACTCTCCCAAACGCATAGATACTTATGAGCTATTGACGATCGTTTCGATCGCTTGTCCGTTACGTTGGGGTCGGCAGTGGATTGCGGCGTGGTCAACAAGCGTAGGTCGGTCGGCGAGCGGGGGCAACGTGTTAGGTCGGTTTCACACGAGTGTACTCTAATTGCACAGCCGCGGTCGCCGCTCACATTCCGCGCTTCCGCACCCGACCGACTTACATAATAGCGTAGTAATGTCTTTCAGACGTTTTCAGAGCCGTTCGATGATGTGTAATTGTGTATTGTTCTGTAGGAAACTATCGTTTCATTATGCAGGAACTTAATCGTTTAATCATATTGCTTTTGAGTTAAGAGATAAATTATTTAATGACATAGTATGTAATAGGAAATGACAGTTTAGAATTTAAATGAATGTATAGTATGCAGATCACAACATTTGGGTAAGGGGATAGTTTTAAAGTAGATAACCAACAGTATTATAATTGTTCATATTATTTCATTGAATATGTATCGACATTTCGATGTTCACAATCTCAAATGAATTGTGTGATCGTATCACATATAGCATTATAAAGTGAATTACGGCGGCGGTAATTGGTGTTGTGTAAAGCGATGCTCCTCAAGTCGTCAAGCCCTCGTGTCAAAGTGCAGGGTATCTGGTTACGGCAAGGGTGTGTCGGGGTAGCGGCAGCAGGCGGGTTGCGTTGCGGCGGGGCGTATCGATCAGGGCCGGGCCGGACCGGACGAGGGCCGGGAGGGCCGCGGGCCACTTATCGCCGTCTTCGCACCTAATTTATCGCCGTATCGATGCCCGGTTCCGAAGCGCCGCGGTTGGCGTTAATTTTTTTACGAGCGCACTAAGTACTACGCGAACGGACGTGACCGAGTCCGTCGTTTAAATTATTACGCGATGCGCCTTTCGTGTTATTAACACATCGGTTCATAAAATAAACATAATTATAATAAGTACTTTAAGTCTTGCTTCTGTTTTAATTGCCGATAATAAAGATAATATTACCATTGTATTAATTTCCTTATGTATTTGAGGAGAAAATTACGTCACGAAATTACTGGGCCAAAAAGAAGTGAAATGCAAAAAAAAAAACTCTGACCTAAATATGTACCTAATTACAAACTGAGTCAGTTGTTGTTTTCGAATAATTCGTAGGTATCAGCTGGACGTCTTGGTGAAATTTAAAGTTTAATTTTAAGGTTTCACGGCGGAGCCGACTAGAACCCTTATAAATTCACCCTGCCCGTTGATCCGTCGCGTCTTTTGTGTTGTTTATTATGACGGTAACGCCGATGTAACTTTAATGTAATATGATTTTACGATATTATGCTTTAACGATTTCTTATCGTGCGTGTTTAACACGTACTTGAGATTTACACCGCGATTGACGATTCGCTTATTATTACCGAGTAGGTGACTATTTAATTACGCGATAACTAACGTCACTGCACATTTTATCGAGTCTGTAAAGACACCTCTGAACTTCAATCTAATCACGGATTATATTGATTCGACGTATTCACTTGTTTATTAAACGCTTTATAAACTAATTTATAACTGAAGTTAAAAGTTTTTCTTCGAAAGTTTCCAAATTTACTTCTTAAAATGCGTATTTTGAAGTGAAAAAGTGACAAACAGAGTGCCCCAATTTAGTAAACGCAGTTTTTTCTGTTCCTATTCGGTTAACTAACCCAAGTTAACCGCATAACAACACGGGCGTCATCTCCGTCGTCAGCCGGCGACGGCAGCGCGAAGGTCACGCTGCGTAGGGCGGGCGCGGACTCGGGGCGGATTTGCGCCCTACGCTCTGATCGATACCGCGATCGCATCCGCTTGTCATATGTCTTCAATTTTTTTCTAATATAATGGCAATATTTACAAGAAGGTACAAGCAATAAACTTGTTGAACAAGGTATACGTTTGTTTATATATTGGGTACCTTATTTTTACCGTTTTCGATCTATAAAAATGTATAAAATGTTTTATTGCAAGTCTTGACCCATATTGAAGATTCAACTCTGCAGTGAAATATAATAGTGAGATTACGGTTTTGAACTTCATAGGATAAATGACAACTTTCATAATTACATTAAAAGCGTTGTGCATAAACATTGACATAAAAAAATTAACCTAAAATTTCATTCAGATCAACTTAAAATTACGACACGAATAATATCAGATAAATGAAGCTAAAAACAACAGACCCCCGTAACGCCGGGGGTCTAACAACCCCTTTTTTATGCGCCGCTTTAAAGTTGTTGACATTACGACTATTGCTGGTAGATTCGTCGGAAGATAGGAGCTTAGTTTTATGGCGCTGTTCAAACACGTGAGCGGACATCGTAATATGACGAAAGCTCGGGGGAGCTTTGAATGCATTTCAAATGATTTACATAATGGCGTTTACTATTCAAATTTTAATTGGTATTTAAGTATCCTTTAAACGGGAGTTTATATTTTACGATAATGATGCACTGCAGTTGTTACAGAGGCTTTTGAATCAATTTGGTGGAAATACAATATTTTTGTTAGAAGTGTTGTGTTGAATGAATTACGAAAAATGTAAAAATATTTTTGCAGACAATAGAAATTGATACATGTCGTAGGGCGAGTGAAAATTCCGGCGCGAACAGCGACCGGGAACGAAGAGTGAATGATTAATGGCACCGCTCACTAGACCGGAACGTAAGCGGATCGCATGCGGGGCGCGGCTTAACGAGTAAATCAACCCGTAGTCTGGTGAATTGTTGTGTTAGAACAATAGCGAATGAAATTAGCCGAAACTATGCAAATATAATAAAAAGAAAGCCGTAAAAGGGGCGGACTCCCTGCATACATAGGTTTATAAGATTGACGGTGAGCAGAGTGATTGTTTATATAGAGTTCAGCAGATCAATAGGAAGAAAACAAGCATGAATCCCTCGAAAAGTAAAGCGGTTTCCGCCGCTGATGGACTAGATGTCCAAAATTAATCCTAAATAGAACAGTAATCTAACACAGAGACTTCATAAAAACATAAACGAGCGAGTAAGCTTCATCAAGTAGCGATACCATTTTCATCCGTTACTATCGACCCGTGTTCCAGCTAAACTAAATTCCTAGCATCGATATGGTAAGTGGAACGTGACTCGTGGAGCCATAACCTTTAAACTTTAAAGTGCGTTTCCACCAATTCGCACCCGGCCGGCGAGCGTGCGGCGCCCGTGCAGCCTACGTCCGACCCACGCCTCCTCGGCGGAGTCCCCTCCGATAAACACGCCGACGGGACCCCGCGCCAGATAATGCATTCATCGACATCAAAGCTTCACGTGATTGAAGCGTACTGAAATGTTAACTCTTTATACATTAAGCGCTGTAAAAACTGACAGGAAGTTAAGTAACGGTCTGTTTTTAAACTATTTTTCTACTTACAAATACGCACATGTATATCCGTAAGAAGACCTTGATATCCAGTAATATTTTCATTCAAATGAGATAGGAAAATAATGGATGAATGAAGACATAAATTTGAAGGGAATATTCCCTGAAGGAATGTAAGCTTTTATTAGCATTGGCTGGTACTAATTTTAGGTTCGTAACGTAAACAAAACTTTAGTTTCAAGAGCGCGTATGTTTATCATTGCTACATACGTTTATATTACACGATAAGGTTCTAAATTTCAATAAGATCGTCAAAAGTATCTGCAAACTCATTACCATGAATGCTATGTGTGAACTGCTTACGTTGTAGTATATATTGGTGACAAGAAATGAATTAACGCGACAGCGCCCCGCGGCTTGACTTGACACCCCGTGAACCCGGGAAGCCGCACATCGCCTGGTGTTTCACTTATGCCTAATAACCTGGTAATTGTATAAAATATTTTGTACTTTTCATACACGAGCTACTTATAAATATATCTATCTATATAATAAATATACTAGTTTTCTTATGTACGTTACTATTAAATGCTACTAAATGTAAAATAGCTTGCGTTTTAGGCTACCAAGATTATTGAAAGTTATTTTAGTTGAAACGAGGTAACAAAACATATCCTTACCTATAAATAAAATCGGTAGTTAATTTTAAGATAGGTTAGCTTCCAGGCGGCCGCTTTAATTACTGTATTAATGCTATAGAGCTATAAGCTGCGTTATTACTTTAGAGTTACGGGCAAAGGAGACGTTTTACATCACTTGTACTTAAAGTAGCACTTAGCAACTAATAATAAGAGCGGACTGCATTCAATGGGCACCGCTATAAAATAGCACGGCAATCAAACGTACGCACGCAATAAACACAGCATCTGTCCGAAACGGGCAATGATACGCCAATAAAGCCTTACGATTGTTGATAGCCGACTTAATGCGGTTTGCGGTCGGGCCGCGTGTTATTTTCATGTTTATGATACTGCAGGTCGCGAGTCCCTTTTGTCTACTATTGTAATGCGACGAGTAGTCATGAAGGATATACACTAAAGAGTTTATTTACTGCCGTTAATACTGTGTTACTTGGCCGCTTGCATTGTAATGCAATTGAGTGAAGCAGCATTGCTAATAACAACGCAGCGCCGTAATTTTTAACGACGAAAACGTATAATTATCATTATTTTGAAGGAGATACAATTAAACACGAAACCTTTATTATAATATAAATAGACCTAGTTTTCCGATCGTCAGATACGAAAAGGGAACTCTCAATTAGAATCTCCCCAGGCATCCTAGAGTAATCTACAAATTAGTCCAAAACCATTGACCTTTACGTGTTTATCGGCGAAATGTACACGTGTAAACTACGCGACCTTTATCATTTCACGATAAACCGAGCGGCTTCAGGCTTCAGGACACCGAGTGCCCGCCGGGGGGCGCCACCCCCACGACCCGCCTACGTGCTTGCAACCGCGTACAAGTGACCCGAGCGATTGACTCCACAGATTCCACCTCTAATTCCGAGCGGTAGGGGCGAAAGTCACATGCCGGCTTGTTGACATTTACGTAGCATGTGCAGAAACGAAGAAAAATGCAATTTTCTTGTAGAGTCGCAGGAAATTTATCAATAAAGGTTATCAACCCACCCTTTACGTACATCTGCATTAGGAAGCTCGCGTAGGGGTCAAATCGCATTAAGGCAGGAGATGTTGAATATTAACTTACTAGCCGAATTTATTTTTTCAATAAAAAAGTAATGGGATGTACAAATTCGATGCAATTCTTCTATTTCAGAGTGTCATTATTATTGTTAAATGGGCACAACCGCAGCCGGGAAACAGGCAATTTCTGACTGACTATATACAGAACACTCCATCAATTTAAGTCAAGAATGAAACCTCCTAGGCCTCCTGGGTTGGGTTTAAGTGAGGAATAAAACTTCTTTGGCAGTTAGCTTTATAGACCAAATTGAACACAAATGAAAAGTGAACACTGTACCACACTTAAACGCACTCCAGATAAACTATCGAAAAGTTAAGTGAGCAGTAAATGCGCGAGCGAACGATGTTGATGGGCGGCGCTCTGATCTTCATCTAGTGACGGTCAGTTTCCCTTTACCATTTACCTAGAACAAGATACATGTTACTCCGTAGAAGACAAAATACAGTTTTACGTAACTGCACACGTTAACTATAAAAAAATAATAAAATTAATCCGCTTTCATGAATAAAAATAGGGTCTCATACATATAGACCTACAGTAAGGTTTCCTGTGTTTTTGGCGTAATGGACAAAGAGAATAAGTTAAAAAGATAAAAATTTACAAGATTTTTTTTTATTCATTACTTGTATCTGGCCTGGGGATGTCTCGGATCGGTGTAGCGACCCCTTCGTCACCGCGCAAGTGGCCAAACATAAAATAAAATCAATAGTAGACACACCACCCTATTACAAATCCAGATTACATGAGTAACTATTACTGTTCAACAGTGGAACTGTGGAAGCCATACTGATTGCCAGTTGATGGTTACCGATTAGCTATATTTAAGCGACTTAGTAGGAGAAGGGCGTTACTTTTATTTCATGCGCAATTGTAGTGGGAACTTATTTCTTAAATAAATTATTTTTTATTTATATTCACGGGGTAAATAACTGATTGTTTCATGTAACTACATATGTCTATTTGTGTTAAACATAAGCATTTGTGACACCACAAGGAATTGGGAATGAGTTTTAACTGCAACCCTTTGCATGGCCCTATTCGATACTGGTCTACAGGCCTTCGTCTTAATGCGTTTTAGGTTCTACTCTTTATCTCTGGACAGCTGGATAGAGTTCTCGCCACACCAGGGATAACCCTAAATCACATCACTACGCAACTCAAGTGTGGATGACTTAGACTAAACCATCATAACAATTAACTGTAGCATATTGCATTGAATGGTGGTGGATTTCCCTTCCCGATTCCCAAGAAGCAGTTACACACGCCGCAAGTATAGCGATGCGGTCAACGAGCACTACTATTATATGCGATTTAATGATGATTCACGCGGCTGTATATTAATCAATGAATGTGTAATGTGTTACAATGGGAACGATTCGCACAATGAGTCGGCACAAGTGCGGTAAAAAAAATCGCAACGGTATGGTGCATAGTTGTACCTACCACTATGTTAATTAAGATGAGGTAGGTATGATATGTAATTTCTTATAATTTTTCCTGAAGTAATACGAAGCTACACATACGAGTAAGTACCACGCAAATTCCTCAAACGTACACATGCTGGACGCAAAATAGCAATTTGCATACAAATGTCATTAAATATCCATCAATCTGCATTGCATCAGCGTATTGGAGTATGCTCCAGGTCTCTAACAGCTGTCAGTAGAGACCGGTGCCTAACGGTAGAAAGATAAAAACTAAAAAGGGGTTAAAGCGTGCATCTGACGTTATTCATATAAAACACATTTTTTTAAGTTAAGCAAACGATCAGTTACCAAAAATTTTACGTAACGGTTAAGCTAATTTAGGGCAAACACAAAGCCCCCTATTAAATCGAAATCGTTAAACGAAAGGACACATTGTGATAGAGTAATGTCAAATCAATAGTTAAATGTACTTAACTGCATCGCATGCGAGGCGAGCGTTTAACGTTCATAACAAAGTTAGGGCGGACTGCGCTTTCAATTACGTCCACCGCGTAATGACCGGATAACGCTCGGAACGTTTAGCTCAGCCCTGTTTGCGGAACCGCCCCGCAGCCGCCACCCCCGAGGGCCACATCCGCGCGGGCCAGCCTAAACGGATTATCCGCCGTCGCCCGTTAATCTTCGCGTAAATAGGCTCACGTACAAGCGGCGACGAGGATCTCGTGCGAGTTATGACCGCCCGTCACTGGAGCTACACGGCGGGATGTGCAGCTACATTTTGCGTCACACGTCATGCGGCTACGGCTTACAAGGTCCGAAAAAAGTCGGCCTATGACAAAAAGTATACTTTAGTTATGCGTATAATATTTCAAGAAACTAAATGACACATAACTAAAAATATTTTTTGTCTGATGTTCAAAACGAAAACGAAAACCTGTCTACAATATAAAAGTTATTTATTTGAGAATCGCAATGGACCAGATAGAGTATGCTCTAGATATCTTCAGATGTAAGATGTTCCTGCCCAACCCTAGATATAAGTACGATTACGTTTATTACCACCGCTTTCGACGCATAACGCAATTGTGCGATCGCGGCTAGCCGTGACGTCACTGAAACCCGCCCGTAGTAGCGTCCGTAGCGATAACAATCGTTTGATTTGTTTACACGACAGGTTGTTCCGTTTATAAGGGCTACAATATTGCTGAAGAACTTTGAATGTTGACACGAGAAGATGCTGAATGTTCGACGGCACTGCAGCAGTCAAATTGAATGGACGAGGTTCAATAGATTTTAATATGATATCGCATTGAATGAGTGGCAAAAAGAGTCGTCTGCGTCCGAACTCCGAACTATCCATTAGGGATTAAGCTATTATGCAAACAGCCGCGGGCGATCGGGCGTTTCATCAAAAACGCAGGTCCGCAGCGGGCGGGAAATTGCCGTACGTTCGGCTATTTCCGTCCGCCGGCAGTTGCAGCGACTCGAGACGCGACCTTCGATCGCCTGCAGTATACCAGACATCAAAACTATCAATCTAATATTTACGAACCGCATTTCGTGCTTATTGTGTCTTATGAAGGAAATTAGAGTGTGTTACTTCGCGCTACTGTAGGCCGCAGGCACTATAACAATATTTGCAATATCGTTATATCTAATAGACTAGTATTGAGCATTGACTACTCTACGCACTACAACTCAGTCCTAACTAAGATAATAATATGTTGCATGACTCATAACTGGATTCTATGAAGTTTGAAACCTAGTGGGGCTTTTGTACATTCTTAATTCGTGTGTTTCTTCCAGGTAACAACTTGCGGAAATCAAGCGAAATAAACAAAAATGCGTTCTTGTCGATTACAAACATTGAATCATGCTATACACGTACGTTTGCACGCTTTACATAAAAGTAACAACGACTCGTATTGCGTCAAGCCGGCAGCCGGCTACATTCTCGTAGCGCAGCGCCGAGCGCGCACCGGTTTAGCTCGGCCCGAGCAGACGACCGGAGGCCTGCGGGGCGGTTCACTTGAAACTGACTGTATAGTACGTGGTATTGGAAGTCATTTAGTTAACTTTGAACATTTACTTAGTTATGACGATTATTTTAACCAAGCAGCATTTTAATTAAAAAGTAAATTAGTAGTAATAGTAAAGAAGAAAGACTGAAGACAAATCAAATATTGTCGCGTCATAAAAATAAACTAAAATTCCCATTAATCAGAAGTTTCTTATTAACGGGATGTTTAACAGAATGCTTAACAATATATCCACAATAGTACATAACAGTTTACTGTTGTGGATATATTGTTAAGCATTCTGTATGTCTAATACATATAGATATTACAAAAATAAACTACATATTACAGTGTCATTAGTTATAGCTTTTATTAGCTTATGTTATTTATCAAGTACTTATCGCTTTAACTGACCTTAGCAATAAAGGCGAACGAAGATATAATATTTCACAATATACATCCTTCTTCACTTAGGTACTTGTTTTCAGATTAAATTTACATTCAAATTGATAGCAATAAAATTGTCGCAAGAATGAAAATAATATTACAGAGAGATACTTGAAATTTTTGTACCAATGTACCTACCTCCCTACCTAAAATCTCGGAAACCGCTAAAATGGTTTAAAACCTAATACCTACTTTCAAACAGTGCAAATGTAAGTTTTTTTTATGAAATTTCTCCAAATATACTGATCTTATATTGTTCATGAGTTTTATTGAGATTGATCTCATTACTACTAGTCACATTATCAAATGTATTTCTAACGGCTTGTCAAAACTTCAAACCAAAACACGACCATAATGTTCCAGTACCTGTTTTTAATACTACAACGTTACTACATCTTTACCTACATCTCTTTACCTTTTACAATAGTCCTAGTATAGCGCCAGGCGAGGCGGGTGTACGCGGCGGCCTCGCGCACCCCGTCTCGCCTTATACGCGGAAACTGGGTGACCGGGAGAGATTTATCTCGCGGCAATAACGGTTTATTTTTAGCGCCGCCCGCGACAATACCACCACTCGAAATAGCCTGACGTTGACGTGGGAATTTTTGTAATCGCAGCCGCATTAAATCATAAGAAATATGGCAGGAGTAAATGGCATAATACTTTAATGGTTTTATGTTTTAGCGGTTAAATGTAATAAGAATATATATTTGAAAGATAAACTATAGAATTGTTTAACCTTGATAGCAGACTTCCCGCAAATTTTACACCTATTTCGGTGAACAATCTAATTCATGTTGTACATGTCTCTTAGCACGATTCTTGAGAAAAACAGAAAAATAAAAATGTCGTAAAAATATTCTCAATAGCAGGAAAATGGAATGATTATATTATTGCACAATTTCAACAATTCACTGCATTTAAGTGCAACAAAAGCATAGTAACACGTGATAATACAATGACAACACCTTGCAATACAAACTCGATAAATCAGGATAGTGAAATTCAGCATCAACAAAGAAGCCCAGATCAATCTCGCGGCTCAATATCGGCGGCAAGTTTCTAACCCATAGTTTTATTCATTGTTTCAATTGAGATGCCTGCCTGACTGACACTTAAGTATTTTAAGGCATAAATAGAGGTAGCGATGCTGGTTACGGAGGTCGGTACATAAATCAGGCATTTTTAAATTAAGTAGAACTGAGACGTTCATTTGCATTAGCACTTTCACACCACACTTAATATCGCTTTAGAAGAAGCAAGGGAGCTTTGTTCTGGTCAGATTTGACCAATAGCTAATAATCTTTTGAGTTATATCGAGTTGGTTACAAATGTCGAAATGTGGTAGTATTTACTTAACACCAGATAGATTGCATGTTCGCTTGATATATCTTTTAACACAAAAACCCCTTTCAAGGATCTAACGAGGGTACCATGATCAAAGAAGAGCAATAAGTAGCACAGAACAGCAGCGTCCCCCGCTCGGCGACCCGCCCTCACTTAGCGTCTCGCACGCGTAACATTGTTACGCCCACTTCGCACTCGGGTGCGAACTGTGAGTGTTGCGCAACACTTCCTACTGGTGGTTCGCGCCTTTCCGATACATTTATCGATTATTACAAAATCGATTTATTGTGGAGCGCAGTCGTTTTTATAACGATACAAATTTGGAAATATTCGTGTTGCTTCTTTGTATTACTTACACAAATAAAGTTTTTGACATATAATTTATTGATTTTAATTCATCGTTCTTGTGAACTAGATTATTTCACAACATTTCATCTTTAAATATCATTTCAATGTTTACTAACCGTTGAATCGAGCGTGTTTTTGACCGAGCATAAACGTAAGTATGTTTGGCCTAAACATCACGTGCTTCGTTCCAAATAGCATCGCGAGGTAACTGGACTTTACGCATGTATCTGTGTGTATAGTATGAGTGTATGACAAAAAGTATGGCATTTTTATTAGCGACTTTAATTTCCAATCGAATGGCAGACTAAGAATACCATGGCAAATAAAGCGCAAGGCGAAAGCGATATACGATGGCGGTCACGATCACGAAGCGGCAACCACGAGCCACGAACGACCCCAAGGACGCAGCCGTGACACAGTTCCGATTGGGTTGGCTATACCCAACTTCGCTCATCAACCGATGCATCGCTTGGAATAATATCGGTGGTGAGGTTATCTCGCATCGCGCCACTGAATAATTATAAACTAAATTAGATCGCAAGGTTAAAACAATTAACGTACGACGGTCACGACCGCGGAATGGGAACTAATATAGCCCTGTGTTCGATACAAGCACCTCGATAAGACAATGCTGTAGTCTCTGCGAAAACTTAGAATAGAAGTTCATTGCTAAATTAAAATTAGCATTTATTGTCAAGTACTTTAGGCATATGAATTTGGAGTTCATGGTCTTTACATCCTAGATGTCTTGGTTTTTTGAAATTTAAACCTACGTTTCATTATAAATGTTTAAATGGTTATTTTCTTTAATGGATCTCAAACATCTGCCAAGCACAATAAAATAATCTATCAAGTGACTTCCTGTTTAAAGTCCATCATATATCGACAGACAAGTGAACCATAACATAACTAAAACTATGATCGACATTGTTGAAAGCTTTAATTAGAACAAACGGATTGACAATGTCCCTTGACGTTGTACTTTAAAAGCTGCCGGTTAACTTGTAGATTAATAGAAATGCAAGGTTAAAACAATTATTGATACTACGGTCAATAACTAGTACGATGCGACGCGATGTAGACCCAAACCCGTATGCACAAGGACGCCGCCCTGACCTGACACAGATACCTGTGCAGCCCTGAAATAGACACCCCGCCGTAAGAATAAAGTATTCATGGTGAGTGAGGTCGCCGTGTGTCGTTCTGCAAATGTTTATTTAAGGAAAGGAAAACGTACAGGAAAACACTGCGCGCACTATTCATCTAACGATAATGAAATTACCTGGTATTTTGTATTGAATCAAATATTTCGAGGAAATGAACTTCAAATTTTGGGATGGCTTATGTGTAATAATCACCTAACGGAACCAAGGGAAGAAAGAATGAAAGTAGATGCCGTGGATTAATAAGCGCATTTATTGTTATTGTTGCGTACACCAATCGCGAGATATCTCGTCGCCCAATCGAATTTAGAAAACCGCGGTCGCCAGCCAATAGGTGAGCGAATATTTCCCGCGTTTTCTTTTTAGCGCGAGAGCGAGCTAAATTTCGTTTCGAATGCAACACGAGGACGGGAGCATACATGTGCAAAGAAAAGGAATGACGTCACGAAGAAAATTCATAAGGTAAGAGGCGAACACAACGGGCAGCGACCAAAATAAAGTCCGTTTATGTAGATTTATGTCACGATCTATTTTGGGAATCGGTCGCACTCGCGTGAACTTGGTGGCGGCGGCTGCGCGCGCGCCGCTCACATGAACACGCGACGAGGAAAACTACGGTGAATTTTGTTTGATAACAATGAGATTTGTTAGTCATCTGTGTAAATTATTTAAATATTCGCTTGATATTTGAGTTGCTTTTTTGTATAGCGCAAGAATGACGTGATATCATAACGTGGATATACATATATAACGAATGACATAATATTACGAATTCAGCATTATCGATTATAATTAATTACATTTCGCCATTTAAGTATGTTTTTCGGTATGCATTACTATTTTCTAAAACAAAACCAATGTGTTCATTAAAATTACATAATCAGATTACTTCGGAATCTCTGTTAAAGGCTACAACGTCATTAACTTTCTCTAAGCTTCAATGCGATGCGAGTTGTAATCGCATCAGGGCGGTGGTGCCGCAGAGATGCGTGTTTCGTAGCTATTAAATCCGAGTGGGCACGCGTTGGCCAATCGAGGGGTTTGCATTTTCTAATTGGAACAATTGATTCTTAGCGGTATAGCGCCGGCCGCTGCCAAAACGCATTGTGGTCAACGTATAAATATTATGAGGTCGATGACTCGCGTGCAGATTGTTGGCAGAGGCGTTGGGAGCGTGTAAGCCATTAATGATTCGATTGTTTACCTAGCTTATCGATCTCTTTCACGCCTTTCGTCGTATAGCGGCAAGTTGTTACAAACACGGTGCGTAGAGACGGTGCAAGCATTAAACAATGATTGATGAATAATTTGAATTTAATCCGGACATAGCGTAAGTATTTTATATACTTGTACAAAGGTTAGGTTAAAAGTAGAGTGAAAATCAATTAACAACGCTTTACACTGGAAATTAATACAGTTTTGTTTTTATTTATAAAGAACACATCTTGATGTTATCGCGTAACGCTGGCAAAATTACGTAAAAACGCTTTTAACCTAGATGACACAATAATGCAATATGCATAATTGCATATAGAATAAACACAAATGCCGATGTCACTAAACAGGCAATTAATTGCGAGACATATATTAAACAAAAACACAAATTCTTGCGTATAAACAGAAGTCAGAACTATCTAACAATGAAACCCGAAGTGTACTTCGCATTGTTGGAGCGTTGCGAATAAGTTTTTGTACGTCGCAAACTATATAAAGATACGGAACCACCTGTTGGAATCACGAACGAGATGGTTCCTCGGGAGCTTTCCGCTCTCCGTCTACAATTCCAAACTTTTCTTGTAACTCAGCCAATCCAATTCGAAACATCTGTTCAATACAAACGCCATTATACGCTTTCAGTGTGACATAATAAAGGCGACAATAGTGTACATGCCGCTGAACTTGGCAGCAACTTGGTGACTTAATACTATCGCGATAGGAGCCACTTCGCCGATACTGAGGTACTGTTTTATGGTGTTGCTAACTTTGAGTGCCTATTTTTATGGCACTTTATATATTTAACTCTCTGAAGGAGCTTTTACTTTCATTTGCAACCTTGATTTTGATTTACGTGAACATCATGTAGGCAAATCGAATCCCAAATGATTATGACATTAACAGAGCGGCGGAAATAGAGCTACATTAGTGAAATGAGGCCAACGATAATATTGAAGAAAAACAAGCTTTTAGTTTTTCCATGCAGAAAAAGGCAATAAGTGTAACTGAAATACTACAGCAAGGCTTAATCCCATCGCTTACCCTAAAGTAGGGCATGCCTCTTCAACAAATACCTCGTGTCGCTTCCCCTATGGACCGAGATCAATCGTCACTTGTATTCGTTTGTCCGCCTCGCACCCTTTAAATAAATTAGACTACAGGGCAGATGCAGCCACAGCGATCCATGTCTATTCTACTGCCTTTTACCGAACAAATGCTTATACATAGTTTATTAATCATAGTGAACTAGCATGCCATTCACGTGCCCACCATACGTGAATATTGCTTTACTTTTACTGTCGCCTATAGACATCTAATCACCATCAAATGGAATCAAAGTAGTTACTGCTCCTGCGAAGTGGAAGCCCCAATAGCAGCGCCACGGTATCGGTAACATGAACAGTTCTACGTTTCACATCTACGCGTATTCTGTGTGGATAAACGTGCAGATTCAACACGTGTGTCACACCCAAGTACGTACAAATGTAAAGGTCTTGCGAGAGCAAAAAAGCATTAGAAAATTATTGAACCTCGACGCCGCTCGCCCACGTGCCCAGCCGCTCGCCGAGAATTGAACGTCTCACTCGACTACCTTTGTACCGATCATAATGGATTATCGGAGAATATAACCAGCCTTCTTATTCAGGCGAATCAAAAGCAAAATACTTTGTGTATTAATCTGATTTAAGATTCGAGGACATTTATGAATCTGATTTATGATTCATGGAATTAGCGAAATTGACACCTCATCAGATTTCGAGGGGTTTCTGTACACTTATTCGATTTCAAATATTAGAACCTATCTGAGTTTTGACGAAAATAATAAAATATAAATGACCCTAGAGAGTTGAGCTACTAAACTGTGTCCACATGCACTTTATCTGACGTGAAGTAGTTTCTACAACTCTTTATCTAATTGACAGTTTTGTGTTTGGTATGGTTGGGCCTTAAAGAAATCTAATGGATACTTAATTGAATAAATCAATCAATACTTATTGCACGTATACAATAAAATGTGATAAGGATAATTAATTAAAGCTAAGTCGTCACTTAATCATGCCACTTTAACAACGGCTTATTTACAGAATTAAGATTTTTATATTGCTTTGATGATATTTCTTGGCGTCACAAAAATCTGCGGACCTATTTCAAAAGATTAAGTAACGATAAAGTTACGTATCTGTAATGAGTAGTAATATCGCGAAGGGTATTAAGTTAATCGTTAGTCAATAAAAAGTAAACCCGGTATACCTATACTGCAGTTGATCGGTTTCGAATCAAGTTACGTTCCTGCAACGTAGTTACTTAATTGTGGACTTTCAAACGCATTTCAATCAAATCCTACAACTTGATGGCGAGAGGGAAACGCGCCACTCATGCTTACGTCGTTCATTCATTACATTAATTACGCGTCTCGATTTCCCGCTCCTGTGCCGCGGACCATTGTACACGGGATGACATCGCGAGATCTTAATCTGCGCCATAATTGTTACCGATAGTACAACATCTCCCGGGCCTGTTAAACGAGCTGTTAAGTTGAGCCATTAGCCCGCGAGCGAGACGAGATACGAACAACTCTATATAACGAAGTATACGTTTGCCAGATAACGATTTCGCGTCAAGTAGATATGAAAATTTTACGTAGATTCACTGAAAAGATTGATAGGGTTCAGTGTCATGTTTACGATGAGTGTACATAACATTTGGATTACATTTTTTTTACTTCAACTTCATGTTAAGTTAAAGGTTTAATTGAAAAATTTCGATTTTAAGTTCAATACGCTATTCATTCACGAGATCAATGACAGAGGGCACGCTCGTAGTAATAAAATATCCATAAAACGAATCCACTTTAGACTGTCGTAAAATGGATGTTTAAAAAAATGAGTACTCACGGCCGGCGATGAGTTCCGGCGCGACGAGCCCGCTGAGGTCGGGCTCCTCGCCGTACCAGAAGATCCAGAGCTCCTTGGAGGCGCGGAGGGAGAGCGGCGGCGGCGCGGCCATGCCGACGTCCATGTCGAGGGGCTGCGGCGCCGGCACGCGCCGCCACACGCACAGGATGTCGCCGGCGAGGCAGCGCGCGTAGCTGCTGATCACCGGGTCCGCCAGCGGCGCCGCCCCCTCCTCGCACTCGCCGCCGCCGCTCGACTCCCCCCATACGAGCTTACGCCATTTTATGCCATACAGCTCCGTCTGCAAACAATAACGAAAACTATAAGTTTATTTGTCCATTTTAAGAACATGGTTTGCACAAGCTCTAATACTCTCTTATAGTCCTTCCGATAATTATTAGATATTAAAATTAGGTTAGACATGGAACTTATTATGTTTTTCAAATATATCACCTTGATATCAAAACGAAGGCTTGAAGGATAAAACTTGTAGAAACAAATGGCAACTCATGGCATTCTTCTTATTTATCGACCTACCCAAGAGAATTCAAAGATTACCAGAACGTTATTTGCAAATAAAGATTGCAGAGAAGGAGACTCGACGAAATTCAGTTTTAACGGTTCACATATTTGCGCTTACACATCTTGACGGATTCTCATAAATCACACATCATATTACATTTTCGTTCAGCTCTGTAGAATATCAACGTAGTCATAAAAGGATTCCATATTTTGATGTAGATTCCCAAGATGAAGGAGATATAAATTCACGAGGAATTGAGATAGTGATGACATATGAAAATCCTTGAAATTCATTTTAGGTAGGTACTGCGCCAACGTACATCCATAGACGTTGTCTTTATCAATGCATATAAAAGACGATGATCAACTTAATTAGAACTTTCCTTCTTAATAAAGTATTTTTATGAACACACCTATTCCCTGACTAAAGCACAATGTCTAGCGGCATACCAACAAACCGACACTCGTTAATAGGCGAATTAGTTGTCGTTAGTGATAAGGGGATATCATTCGCTATCAACGCCAGCTCTCACTTAGATATCGACAGAAGTGATACTATTTTAGAATTATTAGATATAGAATTATTTTAATACTATTACATTTGAAAATGATCTTATTTAGCACAATGTAATTTTGATAAGTACATTAAAAATATCTATGATAATAGTTTTATTTCACGTTATTACAACATTGATAAATATTATATTAATAATTATAGATATAATAAATAAGTCTAGTAGCTCAATATGAATAATGTTAAATGATCAAAGTACTAAAATTATTCGTGTCAATGTGTTTACATTAAAAATATTCATTGCTACCATAAAACGATTACTTTGGAGTTATGTTGATGTTTTATTTATTAAACAGTGATATATTTGTTAATACTTTTATATACTTATCATACATTTATTACTGCCATAAAATACAAGTTCCTTTTATAATAATACTAATGTTAATTTGATGATTTTATTGCTAGCATGTGGACGTCTATTTACAAACATTGTGTGTAAATAATTTATTATAAATGTCTTTTCAATTACATTAATAGCCGTAGTTTTAAACATAACACTTATGTAATTCAATTCGGTGCGACAAACTAAATCATATCCTATCCAGTTCAGGTGAGATAAGGCTTTCCCACGCAAAAAGCGTGGCGTGGACAGGAATACGGGACGCGAGGGACACAAAGCGCAGAGTCGGCGGCAGGTGCTGCGGCCGCCACCGACCTTGGGTATGCAAATGTTGAGGGTCAAGCACCCGGCGACCCCGCCCCACCGACCACCACCGTCTGGCCTCTGGACACTATGAATTACGTATGATCGATGAAACAAAGTATTCTTAACAAAATTTATAATTTAAGTGGAACGTTCATAACGTCGGCGTAATGCTTGACTTGTATAATTCACCAAAGCCATCAGAGAAATGAAGAGATTTTTGAAGATTGAATAAATACTACAAGCATACCATGGGAATACATAAAGTGATTAATTTAATGGTATGTGAAATGACATATTGACCTGATAATCAAATAATAATTGGTGGAAAGTAGTAAAGTCAATCTAGGCGTAGCAAAAGGCATGTGAATGGAAACACCAATCCAATCATGTTTTACGTTTAACATAAGAGGCGAATCGGAAAGTCGTTAAACAAGCTCGCGAGGTGTAAACCCTGCATGTGACTGATAGCTGCGGGCTACGAGACCGAACGACCCTCGCCGCTCCCGCCTAAACGAGCTCCCCGCTCCTCCGGGGGTGGAAATATCGTGAGATATTTTTTGTGAGACATTTAGGATAATACTTTTCCCTAATTCTTTAATATCATACGAATTGTCCCCAGGAATTTAACAATTTCATTGTTTTTAAACGTACATATAAAAATAATATATCTAACATAAAGTTTTGAAAAAAAAAATGTAGGTTCCTTAAATGTTACGGCAATACACATATTAAGATTTTTTTAAATGTAGTAACTTAAGGTAGGTAAAGATATGTAATGTACAGAATATGTTTAGTTACTACTCATTGGCACGATTGTATATCATACTTTGGATAATGTCAGTGTAGAGAAACAAAGCATTGTATCAAATTGCATGTGCGAAACGTGAACAAAATTCGTGTAGAGGCGGCTGTATCGTTTACTGCGCGTCGAACGTAATTACTGGGCACAAAAACGATATTGAGGGCTGAGCGTCCGCCAAACCGCATATTGTCTTCGTGTCGCTCGGCGTTCAATATTTAATGGCGCGCCATTCAAGGGTCAACGGACCTCTTCCCGCGACACCACCATCTGCAGCGGAAGGGGGTCCTCCAGTCCCAGTCCACACCTGGCAGACGCGGCGCGTGGGGTCGCATCGACCTAACGCGATAAGGGGCGGCGCGCCGGGACGAAACGAGTTTAGTCTTAGCGCCCGAATGAGGGTTACGCCTTGTCGCTACTTAGGACGGTGTGCGGATTGATTCGGTTTATACGCTGCTAACTTTTAAGATGAATAACTATAGCGTAGAGCATACAATTATGTAACGTTGAGAACTAATTAGACAAAAGTTTAGATCGGAGCGTAGTTCCTTTACGTGGAAACTAAAAAATTGGTTACCATGTTGTTTAAAAATATAACGAGATTTAAAAATTTCGTAACTCGCAAATAGAGATAAGCTACATAATTGCAAATTCCTCTTGCACCTTATGAACGCAGTAGTGTTTACATGAAACGACAATTACTGATAAGGGATGTCAAGGCTTGATAACCGCTCTTGATATCCAATACAGGCTGATTCGCATATCTGTCCAATAGGTTTAGTAGATTGCCAAGTTCTTGACTCGTATAATAATTATAAGCTAGATTGATCTACATTACGAACACGTAAAGTGCTCACTCGGGTAACGCACCTGCTAATGAGTATTACAATGGTGTGATGTTTAATTTTACTTTCACACAGCAGCAGCAGAGAACAAGTTTATCCAGCAGTGGGGTATTTATAATGTGGATGTGCGGTGGTGGCGGCGGGTGCGCTAAGAATGCCGCGGGCCGAGCGCCGGCCGGCGGCGGCGCGGAGGCCGGCCGCTTTCTAACGCCCGATGCGCCCGCGACCGCTTCACTTTCTATTGTGTGACGTGACGACATGCCGCCATTAAAAAATCACACGCTTCCACGTTAACTCCGTTACCTCACTTGCACCATGGTAAAAATTCCGTCGGTATTATGGTGGCACCATTGCAGCAATCTCGGCTGAGAGTACTCGAATAACAGAGCCGGCAAGTGTGGTGACTGTCATATGTCCCGTTGAGTTGTAACGTTAGACGTAAGCTGAGACTCGAGTCTATCGTTGACACCAGGAACTAGAAAGTTGGTAAAGGTAACTGAATCGACGCACCGAGCTGTATGTAGAACGGTCGACTTGTCACGACTCACGACTTCACATTTCATTTGAACGTTGAATTAAAATAGTAACGTTCCGCGCTCGGGTAATATAACAAGAGGAAAGACGCATCTTATGTAAGTTCTCTAACAATACAAAAGTTAAGTGTCGATAATTCAGTGTAGACAACTTTATAGAGACAGGAACTACTACCGTTATCGCGGGCTCCTAAAGCGCATAGAAACCCCTCAACAAATGTCTTTCCACGCCGCTAATGGCTTTCCAATACGGAACGAAGAGGTCAATAGATCGCGATGAAGTTCAAAGTGAGATACCGTCGGCGCACCGGGACAAAATGGGATATTACACTAAAATATTCCCCGACAAAGCTGCGAGATGTGCAGAAGTTTGTTGGAAAGTCTGCGGTTATTTGAATTTAAAATGTGTACGGAGCGGCGGCCGGGCGGATAACACCCGGATAGAACGGGACTAACCCGGGGAATTGAGACCGTGACCGGTCGTAGAGCGAGTTACAGCACTTAGCGGGCCTTTGAGCCGGGAGTCAAACGAGGCTAAGCCTCGTGTCGCTGAAGAAGTTTATCCGTTGGCGTCGAATACACTTTGTAAACAATATTATAATGGACATATTCCCGATATATTTTATTTACAAAATACAGCTTTCTTGGAATGATGTGTTCGAAAATAATGTATCAATTGCGATCACAGCGAGATCGTGATCTTGACACATTAATCTTCTTCCATGTTGACATAGGGTGTGTTCCGAAAACAAAATAAAATGCTTAACATAATTATGCCTATTTATAAATAAATGTTCAGGTGCATCCTGAAGTGTATATTTAATTTGTGCCTAAAATATATACGTGAAATAAGAAAGTTGAGAGGTAAATAACCTACCTTTCTAATTCTATTCCTCTTAATTTTCAATGGATAATCGGAAGTATAACAACTTAAATCGGAGGAAAATTGTTCAAACTAATCAAGAAGCAAAACAAACTTCACTAATAAACAATCAATAACAAACGAAGTTATCCCAACGCTACATTTCACTGGAGCGACAGGAGCGCCGATACTGCAGTAAAATAACTTCCGAGAATAAACTCTTCACATTAAAATTTTTAGAACAAACAACCGTATTCTATTTACGAAATACACAAACTTGACCCATTTGCGAACTACTCCGCGCCGCCGATGGTTGCTGATCTCTCCGCTGTAATTAACAAACTTCAAGGAAATATTTCATCATTTTCATAAATCTGTAGTCTAGTACAGAATTTACATCAATAATTTGATGTCAAAAATAGTACTTGTAGTAAATACGCTGTCATAACTTTCATGTTTACTTTTCAGTTGATTTATAGGATGTCGTTATGCAGAAGTCATTAAGATGGTCCAGTGGGTCCACTCCGCAGCGAGAGAAGGCGCCGACGTTACGTACAATTAACAGTTTACTGTAAACAATGTGGGCCCGTAAGCGGGCAAATGTAGCAAAACCGTGAAGGGAAAAAACTGCACGGCCAAAAAAGTCGAACACCGCTAGGCGGCGCGTGCGAGCAGGACGGGCGTATGCGGTGCGAGCGGGAGAGCTGGCGCGAAAGTGAGAGGAGGCGAGCGCGGCGCGGCAACCGCGCAGTTACGTTACGAGTGGGGTAAACAATCGCGCGGTGACGAGATGCGCGTGCGCCGCGCGCCGCCACCGGCCCTGCACTTCGCTACTGCATTTTTGATCTGTGACGTCACATGCGTACTATACAAATGTTTTCTTTTTTTAGTATTGTATTTCCTGATTTTACACACTGAACATAATATTTCGTACAAGGTAAATTAATTATAGTTAGAAGTAATTTTCTTAGAATTTTCATTTCCTGTTTTATTGTAGACATACATGATCTTTACATTATGGACCAAGCAAGAACTTACAGCAACAAGCTTTCGTTATGACAACATCTGGGAGGATTGACCTATGATCTCGTATAATGCTAATATTCCAATGTTTGGAACAATCATCTTATCTGTGCCTTCAAGTTGTCTCCAGTGATCAATTGACGCTCTTGAGTGACCAATTACGTGACTGCAGCTTTGTGAACAAGCGAATGGCTTGGCCTTCAGCGTCAATGACATTTAACTTTCTGTGATAATCGTATTCGCATTTTTAAAATTGCATAACGGCCATGTTTGCAAACAAGTACAGAAGCCAGTCATGATATGACGTCAAAAGCTGAGGTCTATGAGTAAGTTGCATTGCTCTATTTAGATCTCCATCCTTTGTCTGCTCTTTTGTCAATGTGTACGCATGAATTATCACGCGTACAATCATACAAATCCTGGTTGGATTTAACGTGAAAATAATAATTTGATAAAGACTGAGGATATTAACTTATATCGATGATACATCATAACTAAACTTTATTTTTTTTAACTTGTTGGTGCTAATTGGTGTAACCCCTTGAGACCTACGAGGCTTTGAATATGAATATGGAGATAGTTCTTCAATCGTCAAGATGCCACTTCGCCATCAATCCATCGACTTTGAAGCGACATCACACACGCGTGCGTGACGTGAGCCGTGCGCGTCGTACGCTTCCGCAAACCTCATCATTATTATGTATTGCGCGTTACATTTCACCCGGAGGAGAGAAGCGCCATCTTCATTACGGGCCAATGTAACCTTTACTATCGAAGCTATACCGTCGACAGTCGCTCAAAGTGCGAAATCGATTCGATGGTGGTGTCGCAAAAGCGAAGTACCGAGTGGTACTGTTACTACGCGTCTCCGAGCGGTATAAGGCAACGTAAATCAGCGATCGAGATAAGACATGTAACGTACAAAAGGCAATGTTTCCATTTCGCCACGATCAGACTCGACGCCGTTATCTAAACTAGATCGTTGCGAGTTGTAAACAATGTAGAATTAGCAGTTGAGGTACAAGTTTTCTAGTTTCACTTCAAGGTTCCGGACTACATACGTACACAACTCTCAAACAAGAGGCAATTTGATATCTTGCTCAACTCAAAAGTAGTACACGATGGAAGCCTTATTCAGTTACAACTTAGTTTGGCCAACTCACTCTAGACTAGTATTGCAGACAGGGACGAAACGATTGTTTTGTTGACTATTACTGAATGTAATGAACACAACCATAGAAAAGTAAACAATACTTATTTATTATTCTACGCCACAACTATTGCTTGAGCAGTGAGACGCAAAGCAACAATAATGAGACACATTTCTGAATTATGCGTCAAAAATGAATTATTGTCAAGTATTCATCAACTAGCAACCTTAATAAAGGAAACTAGGTAATTGCAGGCTACAGTTGAGGTAAGTTTCTTTTTAAGAATTACAGGAATAATATAAAACAACAAACATTATAACAACAAATACTGAATGTAAATAGGTACATCACTAAAAGCCTAGATGCTACAAACTTGTGATACCGATGTAAGTAATTTCTCCATGACCCTCTTGAAAGTTCAGATTTCGTCG
This sequence comes from Urbanus proteus proteus, assembly GCA_018251915.1. Lineage (NCBI taxonomy): Eukaryota > Metazoa > Arthropoda > Insecta > Lepidoptera > Hesperiidae > Urbanus > Urbanus proteus. The sequence goes on from DWPV01000013.1 coordinate 40,110, forward strand.
ATTTTTTTATTCTAATTCGTTTACGCACTGCACGATTTAGTAACGACAACAAGACAGGCGACTAGGCGTCTAGGAGATTTAGGTCATGATTAGCATTAACCAGGGTTAGGCACGAGTGTTCTAAATTTGAATTTTATCACCGCAAACCTTATTTACAAAGGATTGTTTCTAATTGGCCCATTTCATATCATCCAGCCAGGTCAAGACATTTTTAGGTTAATCAGGTTACTCTAGGATTAAATCTCAAGTAAGTCAGTTTGTTTATGTTTATAAAATATCACAAATAATATTCTGAAACTAAGATTCAGAACATTTGAATGGTAGGCGGCGCTGATGTGCCTGTATAACTTCATACAATGAGCTAGATCGTAAAACACATTCTTTCGACGACTACTACCATGTTACTTGGGGCGAGTGGGCGGAATCCAGCGACTAGACACTTACCACCCGATATCGCTCGCTCCCTCTAATTTATGAGGCGGCAGTACGTGCGACAGAGATAGCAGCATAATAAACACGCTACCGAACTGTACAGTTATCTGAGCCAATATTATGATAAAACTATTACCCCTGACCCTAGAAGAATCAGATTACACAGCGCTGGGTCTTCAAAGGGTTTGGGCGGAATTCAACATTTCTCAAGGTAGTTATGAAAGGAAATACTAAAAGACACTACAAAATGTAATTATTCATACGAAACTAAATTGTGACTTCTGAATATCAAAGCATTTCAAGCTGAGAAAGATCATAATCATGGCGAATTGAAATAAAATTTCAAAGAAATGGAGGTGAACTTCACAAAAGCATGTTTTTCTTAAGAACATATTTACAACAAAACGATTATCAAGAATGTTTGGCTTTATCGAAGAGAAACATAAATTCTTTAAACAAATGCGCATGCTTTGGCTACGAGGACGAATGGAAACAACGATGTGAGTGTCGAACAGCAGTTCATACCTTTAAATAGAAGGCCTCAATTACGGCGGGTGTCTCGGTGTGCTCGCTAACAACAATACGAGTAAAGCCAACGCGTCTCATATTAATGCAGGAACAAACGCTAAATTGTTATGCGCCTAACGCGTTCGGAGGCACGCGCCGGCGATCGGCGGTGAGGTCAGGCCCCGGCGAGGCACGCACCGAGGCACAATGTTGATACAACAATTATGAAAAAATTCTGATTGACTATGACTTATTTAGTACTGGACAATGATAATTATACAAGTGTAGGTAATAGGTACATATTTAAGTTATTAAACTGCACACGCTCATATTTTTTACCACTAAATGAGTTGTACTGGAATAATTATGTGTGTTACATTGCTTTTGTTCGACAAATTCATTTTTAATTTTAAATTCGACTTTAGTAATTTTTCCTATGCATCAAGGATAAGAAAAATTCCATTAGTTTCCAAATACATAGTACAGCTGCGGTTTTCCGAAAACACAATATTGGTTTTCGGTAACACAACCTACAAAACATCACAGTGACAACTTCACAAAGCACAAAAACTAAAATGATTTGATTTCATCGTATTGAAATTCGCCGTGTAGTTTCCTGTCAATTCATTACATCTTCAATAGGCAAGGTCGCCAATTGTCAATTGAGTCATACAAGTTCGCGGTAGCTCTCTGGATAAACATTTACTTCTTGCGACAAAGACAAACAAATATTATGACCGTTTTAGTGTCACAACGAGACAAAAAGACTTTCTTCCGTAAACTTTAAGGAACATGTTTCTTTTGTAAAATATTATACTAATTTTAGAAACGAATTTAGTAAAGCGCTGATACCCTTATGATTGTAACTCAGCGTCTTAGTCAGTAGTTTGGAGAATAAAATCCCAGTCTCTGATGAGATTATTACAAATATAATAAAACGTATTTATAAAAATTCAAAAGTATGTGAAGTAGAAGTCGCGCTGGCCATGTACACCATGCAAAAAATGTGTAAACATAAAGTCATTTTAAAACTATCGTAACAATAATTTCAATCATAGTCGCTGGTATGTGTACGTAGGTAAAAATAACGCATAATACTTTGCTGGAATTTGTCGTAAACCCATCGCACTCATATTACGGTGTCGTAAAGTACAAATGTTCATTTGTACAGGCATTGCCTAGAGCCGTCGGCCGTGTGGCGAACTGGCGACACACTCCGCTGTGCTGGCTGTCGACACCGTGTCGTACATTGTGTTCGCCGCGAGCCATTGTTTGAAAGCTTTTATGATGTCATAATCAAGTGGAATTAATAACTTAACAATTAGGCACGCGGGTCGTTAAACTGTTTACATGTGAAAATAATTAAATTGATTAGGTATAATAATTTTGATTAGATTTTTACAATAAATACTCGTTGTAAAGTGAAAAATATATGAAATTTAGCCAATGCTAGTTATTTAATATTGAAACGAAAAATAAAAAGAGATTCAGTATTGTACTTAGTATCGTACTTAGTTGATTCCTAAATATATTCTGAAAGGATCAGATTAAACTAAATCCAGTTAAATAGGCCGTTAGGAGGTTTTATTTAATCAGTGTCTGTATCGCGTGACCTACTTAGAGTTGTAAGTAGTTGTAAGGGTACAAAAGCTGTTTTCGCATGCTATTAACACTAAGCCTGACTTGGTAGCATCGTATCACTAATGCATGCCGCTGTAGGCACGTAATCAGGATTGAAGGCTCGCTGGATTATCTCGCCGGAATGCTCCATCAAACGGCCTCCGGTAAATTGAACATTAGCCGTAGGACACAATCAGTTTAGGTACCTACGGCTAAGCTTCCAAGGCCTCTCTGTATAATTAAGTGACGGTATGAAGTTATGCATATACAGTGTAGACAAGGTATTCGGATGTACATAAATTGAAGGAATCGTAGCGGAATATCGCGAAATGATGTCACGGTCGTAATCGAGGAATATTCATAACATAACGTCGAGAAAATTACATATCCAACTTGTACGTTACTTTCAGCACATACTACGACATATTTCTCGTTCTTACAACCGAGCGCCGAAAAAAGCACAAACAAACCAAAAAGCTGTCTGCGAGCTGCCTCTCATTTTGCTTGCTTTGCAGAAATAACACGAAAAAGCGTCCCACCGGTCTCACGTGTACAAAACCATAGCTGTGAACAAGAGTAAGAACTTGACGGTGTAAATAGACCAAAAAGAGAGTGGTGAAGTCGGTTCACCCTGGGCGAGGGTGAAGGGTACAGGGTACAGGTAGCGCGCTCAGCTAACGGTACGGCGAGCGGGGCGGGCGCGGTCAACGAACTCGCACGGTCGTACATCTAGAATTTTGAGGATCTGCCCTAGTTTTTTTAACCGCGCGTTATGTAACGCTGACGCGGTCCACTAAGCCGCGGCCTTAGGCATGCGGCTAAATAATATTACTCTCAATTAGTGCTCAGGCATAAATAAAGCTCAAAATTTTAAATAACAGAAAGAAAATAACAAAATTACATAATATTTTTCGTATAATATGATCCTTTTCTATGAGTTGATGATGAGTATTGTTGTTGATAATTTTATTACATATAAACAGATTTTAGAATGGATTGACCCTTTTGTTTTTATTTCACATTTCAAAGAGTTTTTGATAAAGAAAGTTCTTCAAGTCTAAATGGAGGATTGAATCTTCCACCACCAAACTAACTGCGCCGCTATACATATCTACTTTTCCCTAAAAAGAGCGTTCAATTCCTTGGCAAGCACATGACCCGTTTCCTCAAAGCATGTGTTAGTATCACGCGGCTAAATTACAGGCGCACGGAGCGAGACGCGTCGTATGTGACGATGCGACAATGCAAACGCCGCAATCCTTTTGTGGCACAAAGGACTCGTTGACACGCCGCGCCGTCCGCCTTGTGCCGCTCGTCATCCATCTTGCTTGCTTGTTGTACCAATGCTCCAATAATGGAGATGCTATTGATGGACTGGGATGAAACGAAACGTCGTGGTATTAAGAGCATATTCAGAAATTGTAGGGCTAAGGAATATTTTATCCAGTTTCTTAACATTGATATGTTGGAGTTATTTTCTATACAATTATTGGACTTTAAACAAGCAGAAGCAACAACCTCTATGGACTAAGTTGAGACGCCTTAAATAACTAAATCTGCGTTACCACATCTGTTTAACTAGTATCAGCGTTACATTGATCATACGATCGTATAATTCAGAATGTAAACGGAGTAAGCGGTGACGTTATTTAGCTTATTAAATGTACATTGTTACAGATTTAATAGGTTGTATATTATAAAAGAAGACTGTCTTCTATGGCCTTTTGAACAATTTACTACTTTATAAATGAAATAATTAGTGTCAGACCGAAGGTATAATTCTGGCCGAAGCGGATTGTTCGGTAATCACGACAACCTTCGGCCGGAGCCGAAGGTTTTAAAACTAAGAAAATGAAATTCAGATTGTCTAAAATGAAAAATATAACAATTTGAAAGACATGTTTTTTATATTAATTTTATATAAATAACTTCTAGGACTGATTAAAATTACTATGGAATGTGTCAAAAACTATTAACATTATAAAATAATTTAATTTGCGACATGACTGGCTGTATAAGCTCACAATGAACTGTATGTGTGCATTTTGTATCAACATCTCCGTTATAATCTTTCAGATTCGTAACAGTTTCTTCAATTTCGGTACTTGTTACAAACCTTCGGCTTCGGCAAAAACTTTGGCCCTTTTTGGCCGAAGCCGAAGATTTTGCCGAAGGTGTTATTATTGGCCGACGGTGGCTTCGGCTTCAGAAGCCGAAGCGTCGGTCGGACACTAGAAATAATGCTCCAACAGCCGTAGAACCGATGACAAAAACAGAGTTCAATCGTGAGTAAGTTGGTCAATTCGAGTGGGTCTATGGTGACGCGAAATATCATTTCATGCACCATTTGTCAAGTGGAACACGGCAAGTACTGGTGCGAGATACACTTAAACGCCGAGATGTCAGCCTTTAAATTTTATATCAAAGGGGTCTAAGAAACATGCGACCTGTTTGGGTAGAAATACCTACGCTATTTGAACGTAACGACAATATTACACTCCAGTGAAGATTCAAGCACATTCTGTCAGACCAAATCATTTTCTTTTCATGGTCGACCTCTTTAGCTTAACCCTAACGCTCTGATAAGAACAAGCGTGCACCGTCACTTTGGATTTTCCCAAAGTTGGGAGGAAACGACGGTAAATGAGACATAGCGCAATATTGAAACAAGAATTGTAAAAATTAATTATGACATCTTAAAATAAATTAAATATGAACAATACTATTCAAAAATTTAGTACAATTAGGTAAACCTGTTATTAGTGTGATGAATTGAATTGATGATCCAAATGTTGCATGTTGAGTTTCAAAATCCTTTTTTGAATAAAGGATTTCTACAGAATGTAGGGCTCATCGCATTAGAGTCGATTGCTAGATCATAAAGAACTGTAATACGTTGAGAGCATTACTCGCTGTTATCTGGAACATATAACACCAGAGTCAAACGGATATGGAGGGATCAGTAAAGTACTACTCAGAGCTCCTTAAAATGTAAGAATAAATTAAAGATGTATTATAATAATAGTGTCAGTCTGTTTCAAATGACCATACCATTGTAGTAATGGTATAATGATTGTACGATCAAACTCATGAAGGCAAACGGATGCAAGCATAAATGGTACTCCTTCAAACAAAATATGCTCAAACATTGTGTTACGTAAATTCAAATTTGAACGCTACAGAGACTGGAGGACATTAATCTCAATAGAGCACAGACTAGCCGCGATCATTTGTGCGACAGTGCAAACAAAACGAGCAACCGGCGGATCCGGCGGGTGGCTCTATAGCGATCTTTCGCACCGATCGAGCGACTTTGCAACTTGGCGGCCCGTGGGGGGATGAGTGGCGCGGGCTGGGGGAGGGGCTATGGTGAGTGAAAGCGTTTTAAATTTAATCGTGCCCTCAGTCGGACGCTGCGTTCGGCCGAGACACCTCCGCTGCTGCACGGAGCCCCTCGTTCACCACCGACGCATAACATTATGTTGCGCAAGACCACTTCACTCGACCCGCTCACAACAACCTAAATTCTTGAGAAAGAGTAGATCTGATATCCATTTGTTCGCGATTTCACTCAAATGCATAATTCATTTAATTTGGGTCATTTTAAAACAAATTAATTTATGTGCATCGTAAACGTTGCAAACAACTTTTCTGTCACGTAATTTCTTGTACGTGGAATAGATAACTTAATTAGAAGGCTAGCTCAAACGTCGATTAGAACGATATCTTTATAGACATAATTATCAACAATTCCAATGAGTATCTACCTACATTAAAGTGAGCGAATTTATTTGCGTTTCTGGGTGTATAAACATTATTACTTAATTCTGCTAGCATTTAGTACATGTATTAACTGAAAGCGATTATACCTACCAGCAAGAGTAGGCCGAATCTGTTGCATAAACCAAGCGTCATAAAATAAAATGACCGACAGCATATATGATCGATAGTACATATTACATATTACTGTACGGCCCACGCTAGTATGGTCCCATACAAAAAAAACGTTATCCCGAACGGTATTTGTAGGACTGCAACGAGAAGTTTATTTGAATGGATTGATCGTTTGGTACTTCGCAATAAAAAATAAATTATATATGGATCATATGGGTACTTAGCGCTCATGATACCACTTTTAGTAATAACATATTAATTAACTTGTTTTACCTGAATAAAGGCCAATATTAAGGGCCAAGGTGATCTGTCGTTAATGCTAATAGGCTGCCATTAAACATATTAATTGGTAAAATATCGGATGTTATTTTGTATGATTTTGTCTAAACAAAATATTTATTTAACTAAGTTATTATTACTCTACCAGCTATTTTAATATAACCAATTAGTAAAATAGGTAGTGACTATTTTTAAAGGGTCAACATTTCACCAGACACTTATTTTAGGCCTCTGAAATAGCAATACATTTGTGTACGGTTTCAAGTCGGACTCTTTGTTTTAAAGAACTGTTATAGATTTAGATATTATAGATTATAGATGCACAGAAGTGATCAGTTATGCAATATGCTCAATCACTTCTTTTATATTTAAGGCATGGAAGTTATTAAAACCAGTCCTGTTAAGTAAACGTCTTACTGTCGCTACCTTCGCGGACTATAGCACTTCTTGAGTGCGTGATTTCTTTTAGAAGTAGGTGCATGCGCTACTTTATGACGGTAATGCAGACCCGTCGTCAGACCGTCGCGACTGTGTCAATTCGGCGTCTTAAAGTAACAACTTCTTTTTATACATACAAATTCGTCATACTCTTGCGTTTTCCATTAACTTCAAAGATACCTTACTGAATAATAACAACAAACAGACCATTATTTTATCGGAGTTAAAGAGTTGCGAAGCAATCCTGTGCAAACAGGGAAGATTATAAAGTTACCTCTCGTGTCCCGAGACACAGCGCCGTGCCAAGCCCCACACAACACAGTGCTCCGCCAACACTCTAAACTAGCAACTTGTTTACAAAACAAAATGCACGCCGCTCACGTTCAGGCTTACATTTCAATTTCTCCCAGTCTCGCAACGTGCGATGCACATGTCGTATATGATGGTAAGTTTTAGGACACGCTTTTTGCGATTCATAGTGTAATAACGACAGTATCATAACTATTAGTATCATTACTATATTAGAAACGAAATAACGTAAACTGACTATTGAAAGCTGCTGTCTGGACTTCTAGATATACCTTATCATGCAAAGTCAGAGGTTCAAATTTAGTCTCCGTGGCATACTGTAATAACATCTTGTAAGCTATTATTCATCTTTCATTGTACTTAAGATACATTACAAGAAATGGTGATACATTTTAAATTATGCATTGATTAGTTTAAGGTTCACTTCGTCTCATCTTTAGTAGGTACCTATTTATATTGTAGAAAAACCATATCCTACTGAGAAAATATAACCACACAACGTCACAGAACAACATTATCCACGATATTCCGTAGTAATGTACTTAAAACAGACAATAAATCGATGTCCATAAGTGGCGGCGAGTAAATGTTTGGCGCCGTCCGAGGGAGAGGTAGCGGGTTCGGCGTTATCTTGACCCACATACGACGACCGCGCACACGGCCGGCGTGTCGCGTCGCGGCATGTCGCCGATCAGTCGGAATGTCGTGTCGCCGGCGCCGGTATACCTCCATTGTACAGAAAATAATGAAGAAAAGTTTCGAAAGTCAACAGGCGTTTCAATCACAAACGACGTTGATGAGGAAGCCCTAGTCGCTTTCGCCGTTGTCCAATTCTTGTTACCAAGAAGCATCTATCACAAATTGATTTACAATTTGCAATTTTTGGTTGGCATTTCCTTTCATTTACTATTCTAACGGTACCACTGACTACGATCAAATCACAAGCCCACCCTGTAGGGCGAGAAATAAATAAACTCCTTGAAAGCCTCGACCTACTTAGAACAAAGACGCGAAACAACACATCGTCAGTTCGGTGGAATTTAAAACGAAACCAAAAACACAGCGGAATGTGTCTTAAAAATATGAAGGCATTAACGACTCCTTACAAGTGAAACGGACCGACCAATAACACCGCGACAATGTTTTCCTCGTCTCATCAAAACGCGACCTTGACCCGGAATGTGTGGTAATATAAAATAAGGGAAAAAGGACGACTTATGCCAGTTATGCAGTAATCGATCGAGGTCAAGGGCCCTTATTCAGTATTGACGATTTGATTGATCATTTTAATCACACGTAAATCCCGTTTGACGTACATTCGCGACACGTGAGTAAAACGAGAGTAGAAACCCATCGTGGAAACTACATTGAAGAGACAAAAGCCATTTAGATTTATCATTTAAGTAATTTGTGAGTGAAATATACGTCTGAGAACAAAATATTATTAGAGGAAAATGAAGGGTACATTTTCTCGTTAAATATCAAAGTTTAGCAAGGACGAAATGTAGGCGAAGGGCGTTCCGAGCCCGCAGCGCCGGATCCCCCAAGGACGAGCTCGCTATCACACTCGTTACTGGCAACAAAGTAGGGAACGTTTCGCTAACTGCTGGCGACACGTGAAACATTATCTGTGCAATCACAACCACAGTCACGAATGTGACTTGACCGTGAGTGTAGATATTCCACATTATCTCCTAAATGTTATAGAGAAAATGCATAAATGAAGAAAAATTTCTACGCTTGTTAAGCGATATAATCGTTTCCATTTTTAGGATGCATAGCCCAACATAGACTTAAAAAAATATGTGAAAATAGCAGTGATAGAACATGGTTTATAGTGCTATGTAGTAGAGTAAGTAACGATAATAGCATATTTATGTATTAAGTAATGCAAATAATTTGGCAAAACGTTTTTCGTAAGTAGGCTTAGTACCTATAGTATTTAAATGAGCGGAAAAAAACAAACTCCAGAGCTAACACAAAACGTTAACATCATCGCAAATGCTATCGTCAATAATACATATACTTTTCTATGAGGAAGAAAAACAGGAATTAATTAAATCGAAATCGTTACCGCCACGTTCAATATGTAGATTGTAAACATACAATTACGATAGCCAGATGGAATCGACGCAGGTTAACGACTATTCGCAACACTCACGAGTGGAAAGATACTACCAAGCATACGTAGTGAGGTTGGCAATAAACGTAGGCGGCAATCAAGACGCGATAACGTTGCCGCAAACGCCGCTATCAGGCCGATAGAGCGCTGACGTGCCGCTAGTGGCCTCAGGGCTTTGAGGTATACACGACAATTTTGGTTATCTTAATAGAAAACACAAAAACATTCAATCAGTGCTTATTTTTATCATTCGATCGTTTGCTATATCAATATAGTCGCAATGGCATATATTGTTTTTATTTTGAGTAAGGAGCACATACAGATTAATTAGTACAGTTTCTTCTTATATGAATACCGGATTTGAACACGATTACAACTAGTATGATAAGAATGTTATAGATAGGAGTTTCTTCAAGTCAGAGAAAACATATTTTAGCAGCAGAGTTGAACTCTGCCGACTTCGAGTAGAACTTCATTGTATTTGGAACTATTTATCGTCAATGACTCGTAGTGACTACTAACCATTCGGTGAACTGCGCGCTTTTTTGCCACAGAGCAATTCGCTAGCAGTGGCGTTATCGCGGTCTATGAATACTAAATTGTATTAGAGAAGCGGCAATTACTGCTCTTTCGAGTGCAGCCGATATCAGCGGTAATCGCCACCGTTCTCGCTCGGACCTTGATAGCGGTGACGACGCGATAGTGTATCGCACAGACGAAACACCCGCGACACAACAAACCTGTTGGAAATGAGGTTATATACACACCAGTTTGCATAATATCCCACAGATTCAAGTGGACGACCGGGGAAATCATTTAAGCTTTATATTGGGCAGTTAAGCGATTCGGTAGCAATTTTGGTTGTCAGTTTTATGGATGATAAAGATGGTTAAAACGTTCTTAGCTTTTGTGTATCTTCCTTATTAATATTAACTAACTATATGTTTGTTTTCGTTCTATTGTTTTCTTGCCGCCGATTATTCATACACTATTAGCTAGATTTAGGCATTAATATTATTGAATTGAATAATAAATTTTTAACTGCATAACATACCTCGCTAACACGATAGTCATGTAGATAGCAGTTTAGTTAATGTATGCGGAACGACTTTTTTGCGGCTAAAAATGACATTCCTTTAGAGGGAGTTGCCGTATAGCTCGGTCGCATTTCAGCAACCTTGGCTCCGTTACCGAATATTTTGGTGCAGTCTTGTTTACTTCGGTTCCACACCGCAATATAGGTGCCAGTTATAGACCAGCTGTTCCACCCATTACATCGTCGGCGTCGTCAGGATGAAAGCGAAATTTCCTTGCACACGTTCCGGAAATGTTTACCATTGTAGCAGAACCAGAAAATGCAGATCTTATATGAATTGTTAAGAATTAGACGTCATTAAGGTTGATTAAAACAAATTGTTTGAGAATGTTTCATTACTTAATGTCACCAAAATACGAATTGTGGCAAAGTTAACAGGAAAAGTGAATAGGTTATAATTATGACAACACGATAAAGTCTAATTTTACATTAATGAAACAGTGTTCAATATAAGCACGGATGTGGAGCGATAATGACGGGCGTCGCGGCGTTCCTCAATATCACAAAATAGATTTTACACCGAATTATCGGTCGCATGACACAACAACACTGAACCGACAATTTTTGCAATTTCAGTCTCCTTTTAATTGAATTCAGAAATAATTTTGTCTTCTGAATCGCACACCTTTCCAAGCCATCCCATATTTATACCTCAAACATAGGCTATCAGAATAAAAAAGAATAATATTGTATATCTATGAAAGGCATAAAGTACAACCTATAATTACAGATTCTCCTAAAAAGCTAAAGCGTAGTTAAACTGGAACATTTCTAATATAAGAGAAATGAGCTCATTCCAAGTAAAATTGAAGTCGTGCTCAGTATGCAGCGAGATAAGGGGCGGGTGGGAGTTCGTCAGATATCATGAATAAGTTAGGGATGAATTTGGGCGGTCAATGGACATTGTCGCCGCTGCGGCGCCGGCGGAGTTATGAAAGCTAAAATATTAAGGCGTCATTGCGCTCGTCATAAATAAGGGATGATAAAGAGGGACTAAGTATTGTTGCTTCATGGGGAGCTTATGCCGAGGGCGACGATGACAACACGAATTTGAAGCGCTATTATAGTACCTTCCATTAACTTTATTTTAATACTCCGAACATGAATTAATATAGTTTGATATGTAATTATTTACAAATTTTAATCTAGTAGGACAATATTTAGTTTCATAATAAACTTATTTTTATTAGGTTTGAAATGCTAGTAAACATTTAAGAGTTGTTTGATTACAGAGCCAAGAGTTGGCACAATGATGGACTCGGTACTAAAACTACACAAAGTCAGTGAGGCATTGTCGGAGGTAAGTACCGACAAATGTTCAAAGAACAAAGGCGAGGCAGGTAGTAGCAATATCTACGGGCGATCGCAGCGGCGGAGGCCCGGCCATGGGAAAGCCGAAGATTACGACCATTCATAAACGGTTGAATAAGCGCGGGCGCAGCGCCGCGACCCGCGCGACATCTGTCAGCCGGCGTTACCTCGCGCTCACCGCTCACTGCGACCACTTTAATTATGGATTCTTTACGCTTTTCACAATTAAACGTCTGTTTTGTAAGCGTTGCGACTACCAACCGATCAGTAATGATTTATTTGTCATTATTATACTTTTTGAAGCATTTCAATCCAATAATTACTGCACGATTAGTGAAAGTTACTTTTAACTATATTTTGGTCAGTTTCCGATATATTATCCAAATTAATTAATGTGAAATAAGAGTAATTTAATTTTATATAAATTACTATACAGAAGGTTGCGAAAGTTGAAGTTATAGTCGTACAAACTCCTAATTTTCAAGGCGAACGAGGACTCGTTTATTTTTACGTACCAGATGCGGTAATATCGAGATAACGAAGATTTTTCGACATTACATATGAAATAATTCTGTGTAATAACACTAACAAGCGTTACATCATGTTATCAAGAATATATAAAGTATTCTTAAAGGGTTATAAAATCTCAATTGGATAAACAAATAGGAATAGGCAATGAAAATATAGGGATATGCAGTAAACGGCCAAGAATTTAATTCTATGCCTATTTGCTGATATGCATGCATACATGCCCTTTACATTATCTGTATTACACTTTATTACAAGTATACACTCGCTTCGCCGTCCCTTTCACTCAGTGGCCGGCGACGTATGTTGGAGCGAGAGGACGGTCGCGAGGCGTTTCATTAGTAAGAGTACTGTAACAATATTAGTGGTGCTCAAGTATTTATGAATGCGTGCTAATTTTATGCGGATTAATGATTTTATTGCACACCGCATTCGCATACAAGCGGCTCGTAACTGCACTATGTGCGTCCATACGATTATAATACAGGCGATGTAAAGGGGATTTACGTCAGTCTGTTTATTACGTTGTCGATATAGTATTTGCGCAAACACATCCTGATGTTATTTCCATGGATTTTTTATTGCTTAAAATTGTTTATTTATGCGACATAAATATGAAATCGTCACTTATGATATCGCAGGTTCAAGCGGTTCCCAAGAAAGATAGAAAATATTGTCTTTTGCAACTAGTAAGATGTTATAAATTACATACGAAATATTTATTATAATAAATGTTTAAAAAATTAGTTCAAACAGGACGTTTGCGAGGATTATGACAGAAAGTTAGAAAAGTAAACACATTTCGCGAAAAAAAAAATGAACCCAGTTCGTTCTTTAACGTGTTTGGACGATATAATTTGGACGGTAGAACACCCGAGTCCCATGGGGAAGAATTTAGATCGTTACACAGTTTTTAATCAACATCATGTTGCTTAGCAAAGTGTAGTTTGTTAGTCATGTAGATTTAGAACCTACTATGTAATACTCTGTTATCCTATAAATTACCACATAACAATGCACGTAGTTATTATTGTTTTCGGAACATTATTAACTAGCAGAGAATAAGCTACAGCACACTTTTGGTTACGAAAACCAATAGATACCTATCGACCTTCTGTGAGTACTCGTGATTCTTTGCGTTCACCTCTAATCTCAGACTGGGTTAATTTGTATTCTACTGCCCGTTCTGTACAAGTTGACAACCGTTCTGGCAATAGTATTATGTTCTACCTTAATGTAAACCATTTGAAGTAATAAACAAAGGTCAACGGCTACGTAAAAATACGTAAGGCCCAAGGTGAGGCAGCGGCTCTTTAGTTTATAGTAAACATCTAAGAAAACTTAGCCATCTGCATTATAAAACTTCCCAAGGTCGCGCTCCTAAGTGCTACTTTGATAACGAACCAAGTCCTATCAAGAAGTATTGAGCTCTACGGTGCTTTTTATAAATACAATTCGTGATTTTTTTTATTTAAATACAAACTATGATGATCACTTGATTGGAATCAAGAAAATTTATACTTTATACACGATTATTATTGTTTATGATTATGACGATTGCGTCTCGTACATTTCCGTTAGAATAGCGATTTTTTTATTTCTAGAATTGCCGGTGTTGGTATGTGGCCCAGTGTAAACATGTAACAAAACGATGTTATAAAGCGCTTACTGCTTCGATCGAATAGATGCTAGTTATTTTTTATTGCAAGTAATATTGTGTTAGAAGTAATCGGGTAAAACCCGTCGAGAATTCTGCCAGGAAGAAGCGACGAAGGCATGAAGTAACATGTAAATAATGTTGTTTTTGAGTGTGCATTCTGTACATAAAAGTAGATGCGCGTGCGATCTACTAAAGAAACGAGTGTATTGAACCCGGCGCAATGTCAGCCTAGTAGGCCGATGCGTCACCGGCTCACCGGCCGACCGGGCCGATGTGAACGAGAGAATTCCACACGACAAAAGGCGCGGTGGCCGCAAACGACGCATAAATAATTAGACAATAAGCAGGCAGGGCAAGAAATCAGTAATTTGTATCGCGCGAGATAGGCGGAGCGCAGAGGGAGACGGCAGACGGGTGCAGGCGCGCGCCGCCGCGGCGCGGAGATGTGGCAACGCGTCAGGTGGAAATGGCGCCGGGCTGCTCTCCGCCGAGGACGACCGACCGCCCCCACCCTCCCCTCGCACCCCGTCCCCACGCGCCCGCCGCTAATCCTCACCCGAACACAATCTGATAAAATTCGCGCCAGCTATGAATGTTACGCAAAGCGACTTCACACTACAACAAGACGATAATGAATGACCCGACCGTTTCTTTATTCATAAACATTGTCACTATCATAATTTATGTCGCAGCACCGAATCGAACCGAGCGCGGTAGTAAGAATGTAAGTAATAAGAAAGTTATTTCCTCGACCTGGCGAAACTAGTCCCGCGAACGCATTACGGTCCGCGTTACGGCCAGGTGAATTCAAAATGACCTCTATGGGCCGGTGGCTTCTTGTGGCCTCGCTCACCGAATGCGATGACATTTTGTGGGTTAGCAACGCGACATGACTCTTCTGACGGGAGTACGATGCCAGGATGACTAACAGCTAAGCGTCATTACCCGACTGAGCATGGATTGTTCAATTCTATTCGAAATATTTAACGCAACAGATCGATTCTACACTCATATCACACTAAGGTGAATTTTGTATATCACCGTCAACTAACGATAATTGGACCGTTTGGACATCGTGGGTTCAACATTCACCAACAACAAAACCTTTAGTACGACACAGACTAACAATAGCACGCACTAATATTATCATGATAATCATAATGATTTCGAAAGAAAAGTACCTACGAGTTCTTTCATCAATGTAAAAGTGACTTACCAAGGCGAAGAAGTTTGTGTGGCAATCCTCGAGACTTGCACCGTTTGTTTGGTGATTTTGATGCGTCATGGTAGTCCGGGGCACTTCATTTTCATTTCACAACACTAAAAACGGATTCAATCTTAAAGAAACCACTCAAAATCTTAAAATCATCACCGACATTTAGTGAAGTTTTCACCTTTCAATGGCGACTGGAAAATGGCGGATAGGAAACAACAACCCAAGCCGACAGTGTCGCTCACTGCGGCTAAAATAGAAACTAATTCCGTTCGGAAACGTTAAGTCATTCCATTACATGTATATTCACTTTAAAATTATTATATTACATTGACATATAATTATTTTAAAAACGTACAATTTTTAAACCGAAATATATATATTTTATAAAATAATTCTGCCTTTATTAATAAAAATAAGAGAAGTTTCGAAATTTTAAACAAAGCTGGTTTACGCTTTCAATTTCAAACGATACTCTGAAATGACAGATGTCCTCATCTGTCACCCAATAAGTAGGTAAAAAATTGCCTTTTTGCAGGTTATGTTTCGACTTTAGAAGATAAATAAAGAAACTTATTTTCATACAATAATTAAAATACACATTCTAGCCCTTAATTTAAACTGAAAAACAATGTTTAAAAACTTGTTATTTCCAGTGACACGGATAAACTTCCAGGTTATTATTAATTGTTATTTTAAATATTTTAACCTTTTTATTTTAATATTGTTGGCTGTTATATGTGTTGATCTATTTTGAGAGCTAATTATCAAAATTGAAGCAGCAATCTCTGTACCTTGGTGTACTATAGCTATAAAGTAGGAGCTATAGGAAAAACTATATTTTAGATTAGTATAAGATTTGTTCCAAAATATTGTACCACAGGAATTATTTTCAATTAAATATATTCCATAGTTATTAAATAATACCTTGGTACCGAGCTAATACAATTATTGTATTCGTAAATAACGCAGAGCATTATTGCAGAACAACTCCAGGCTAAATTATGTAACCAAATATAGATAATATGTATATTGAAAAGTAAAGTGTAACCTTAATATCACCCATTAACAGATGCTTGGAGACAGAGTGATGACTCGGAATATTATACCCCAGTGTGCTATACAACAACTATGTAATCCTCACTAAGAATTTTGCTAATATTGATATTTGCGTGTATTGATCTTACAAATCTAACTTTTATTTTACTGAATACCCATATTTCTTTTGTCTTTTGGGTAAAAGTTTGCAAATTCGATTGTGTGAATTATTTTATTGCCTAAGTTAGGAATACATATTAACATGTATACACAGAACTATATTTATTTTTTTATTATGTCCTTATTGATACACCTAAAAATTTGTTATTCCAGGTGACCTCTGTAAGATGTCTACAGAAAAAATTCCCCAAAAAAGATAAAAAGATGCAAGCTGCTGCAGAGTCCTTAGCTGCTAGGGGGTAATATTTCCGTATGAATAAATATTGTGGGCGTCATTGACTTTTACATATTCACAAAGTATATTTTAGGTACATAATGACATTAAATCGATAAGTGTGTTTTTGATACACTTGCCAAATTAACATGCCTTGAAAGGAGAGAAAAAGGAAGAAATATATGTCTGTCCGTCTGTTAGTTTTAACTGCTATGTTATCTACGCTTAGTTAAAAACATATTCATTGTAGAAGATTAAAGATGCTTTTATAATTAGTGACCAATCTGCACTTTGCTTTTCCAGGTTTCTCCGCCCCACTAAGCCGTGGGACCCACCCACCAATATTGAGGAAACCATTCTGAAAATTTGCATCAGCAACGGCCTGAAAGAGGACTCTGAATTTGAGTCCTTGGATGTTAAGTTTAAAGTCCTGAAGGAATGTTTCAAGGAAACCAGTTACAGTGTGCCTAATTCCTTGTTGCATAGCATTGAAACAGTTGGTAAGGTAGACCTTTATATATTTTTTTAAACCAGTGGTTATCAAACTTATTTGTTGGTAGAGACCTTTTGAAAAGCGTAATTATTGACGGAGCCCCAAAATAAACGAGAAAGTTACGTGCATTCTTTTTATAAAATTACAATGTAAGTGTATACTATACTAAAAGGAAAATAACGTAATGGGAGTTTTGTCGCTGCGCCCCCCTAATGGCTTTGCGGAGCTGCAGAGCTCTGCGGAGTACACTTTGAGAATGGCTGCTTTAAACTATCCAAACCATTCCAACCAACCAAACAAATTCAATTTAGATATAAGATGCTTCTTTGACCATGGGACATTTTACGGACAACTTTATTAGTTTTGTATAAGATAAAATTTTACTTGATAATGTATTATAAATCGATGAACCCTGACTGCATGCCCGAAAGAGTATGATTCATTGTCACGTTCTGTCTAAGCTAACCTTGCAAGCGAGAATGTGGAACAAGTCATATAGAGGTGCGGTCAGTCTAAGAGTTTTACTTGATGCATATATATCTCGTCCAAATTATGCAATTTTCATAAATGTTTTCTTATAACATTACCGCGTAAAATTAACGTCAGTATACCAACTTCACAGACAACCATTTTTTTATAAGTTTTTTTTTATATGATCGAAGTAGCAAACGAGCATGCAGTCCACCTGATGATAAGTGGCAACTGCCGCCCATGGACACCTGTAATCAACCCGAGATAAGATTAAGGTCCTACATGAAGTTGACTACAGATGTGTTGCTACCCCTGAGGACTGACGCAATAAGTAAATCTCCCTAACAATACCCTTCAGACGAACGGCAGTGCTGAACACTGCTGTTATAAGGCAAAAATAGGTGTGGCGGTGGTACCGTCGGAGTCGAACAACATAGAATTTTACCACCTTCAGAACTTTGTTTTAAAAACATGTATAGATCCTCCTGGCTACTCACGAAACCAATTCTTCCCAGTTGGGACACTAGCGCCGAGTGGGTTCAAAATTGGGTGGATATTAAGTGACCTAAAATAAATTTACTAACCGAAGTCAAGTAAACTTTTATTTAAACGTTTATTAAATAATAATATTAAATATAAAGGACATTTAATCATACTGGTCACTATAATAGAGATTGTAACGACACCGTTAATAGCTAATCCAAGCGTATTGAACCTATTTTCAACTTATTTTATGAGTAGAAAATGACGTCATCTTTGACAGATTAGATCGGAATTGAGATCGGTTTCGAGAGTAGCACTGCAGATTGGCCAATCAAATCAAGCCGTCTGGAAGGCTCTTTTGTCGAATTCGACCGTTGAAACATTTATTATCTGCATGAAATTATATTATCTATAATTTTTTCTAGTGTTTAGCCAATGTTATCTATTGATTATTAGGTAATTAGATATCGATATTTAATAAATGATTGTACAAAAATGTCCACGCGCATTACCATTTTCGTTAGTATTGCTATAAAGTGAAAAAGAGTGTTAATATTGTATACTATCACAATATCATTTACAAAGGAGGTACTTTATAGTCAGTAAGAGCATAAACAATGAAATATTATAATTGTATTTATTTTTATAACAAATCAATTTGATTTTACATAATATATATGACTATCAAATTGTAAAATTTTGTGCACGAAATTTAAATTGACTTATTTTTTACTTTATAATAAACACACGTTGGTAACATCGATATCGATAAAAACAAAAACAGTAAATCACACATGTCCAACACTATAAACGTTAAACCGTTTTTATTACAAAACTATTTTTACACTTCGGTCTAGCGTAACGAATTTATTTAGATTATACTAATGAAAAATAAACAAAAGTGACCGTTGAATCGCATGTGTGATAATAATCGTATAGGTTTTGAAATTATAAAAGTCGGAATTATTTCTGACAAAAATGTCTAAATTAATAGAAAAGGACTCGAGTACGAACGGTGAGTTTACTATGGAGTTTATTTACGTTACAACGCGTTGGTATACTAAACTTCATTAATTAAACTGATTTCACTTTTATATTTAAGAATACTTGGAAACAGCCATCGAAATTTTTGACTTCTGCGGAGCCGACAGTTCGGGAACTCTGTGCGTTGATACGTTGATGAACAAATTAGCTCCGTTCGTGAAAACTAACGAGTAAGTATTATGCACTAGTTTCCTCCTTTAACAATAAATTATACTATTCGCAAAATACTAATTTGTCCCGGTATTTTTATTTTGTTAGGTTATAATATTACGAATTATGATCTATTAAAATTCTTCGAATGCCCTCAATACGAAACTGGAACATTCGCCTGTAGTTGTTTTAGTCATTTGCGGTTACTTGTGGCACTAATTTTAGACTTCCTTGTTTATTTAGGATACAGGAAAGTAACATGAGTATACAGTCAAGACTGTGGGGTAAAATATTATGTCATTGTGTTTTAAGTAAACTACTATAATAAACATTATAACATAACTATAACGTTTGGTTCAAGCATATCTACAAAACAATTGTTTAATCTATAAGGAGTATTTGAATATTTGGTATAAGGAGTAATTGTAGGAATTGGATGAGCAAGATGTGGAATAAACTTCCTCCTGATGTATTCCCGGAGCGCTATGACATGGGCATCTTCAGACAAGCTGCAAAAAGAGCGCTCCTTTATAGCCGCTACTTTTTATCAGGTGGCCCGTCTACCTTATCGTTAGGTACATATATAAATAGAGTCTATAAGGTGGTTGTATATATTTATTTGACATGCACAATTCAATAATATATAGACTATCCCTCAATTTTCATACTAGCGACCCACCCCGGCTTGACACGGGTGCAACACTGATATTATACTACAAAAAAACTGATGTTATTATACATAGATACCTTCCTCTTCAATCACTCTATCTATTAAAAACTATCAATTAAAAACCGCATCAAAATCCGTTGCATTGTTTAAAGATTTAAGCATACATAGGGATGTAGGGACAGAGAAAGCGACTTTGTTTTATACTATATAGTGATGTCAATTCACATGAAAATCAAAATTGGGAATCGCCAAATTTATTACGAAGACTTCCTTAGTACTCTCATTTGAATAATGCACATAAAACATGAATTTTTCATCTATACATCCTCACAAACTATTAGCTTTATAATATTAGTGAGATCATAATATTAGTAATATATGATAATGCCTTTTCTCTATTCAGTATTAATGCTGAAGACAGCTACTTAAGATCGCTGCTGGATCCAGACCAGAGCAAACCTGATATAACAGTGGCTAAGCTAGCGATGACCCTCAAGAATTACAGTGAGTGCCAGAAACAACAGAAGATTAAAATTGACCTAGAAGAAAGGTGAGTTCTCAGTTTATAAAGTGCATAAAACTCTTGTTCATAATATTACTTGTATTCATTTTTTATAGGCCTGTGTAGGCCATGTATACCAAATCAATAGTACTATAAGAAAATTTTGTTGCATTTTCTTATAGTACTATTGATGCAACGACATTTTCTTATAGTACTATTGATTTGGTACACAATTTAAACTGAAAATTTTTAGTGTTCATGCCTTTTATTTTCTTTAAGAAATGTTACGTTATTTTGTTACAGTTTTAACTTGAAAGGTGAACAAGCCCCACATGACTCAGATTCCGGTATATCTACAGATGGTGAGTTTTGCTACTTGTAGATACTATTTGATTTTTCTCTAGTATTACATAAAACAATTAGTATTTCAATCTTGATGTATGATGACTTCAAACTATTAAGACACAGTACTATTATAAAATGAGAGAAGTTGAGACACTTAAAATCCGTACCAAGCGTGATTATGCTGATAAGTCTTGCATTTTTTTTAATTGTACATTATTTATGTTCAAATACAGTAAATTTATTAAAATAAATGCTTATGTTATCTGAAAAATCCAATTAACATATTAATAATATTGAAGTAAAAAAAGTATTTAAAAACATAATACGATAACATAAAACTAGTTTAATATTAAAGTTAAGTAATGACATCTCAGCCTATCATGAACAAATGAATTAGCCAATGATTCAATCTACCGAGGATATTTGCATACCAGGCTTCCAGCTCCTCGAGGAGCTGCAGTGCGAGCTGCGCGAGAAGTGCCACCTGGCGCACCAGCTGCGCGGGCAGCTGGACTTCACGGACCGCCAGCACGAGGAGGCGCTCGCCGCGCTCTCCGCCGAGCGGGACTCGCTGCGGGCGCACCTCAACATGTATGTACATGGAAGACTTTTAATAACTTATGTGGATCTGTTGTAATGATTGTCTGACACGGTTACACATACTGTTAGGTGGAGAGCAAAATAATAAACCCTGTTTACATAAAAACTAATAGGAACTCATGACAGGTAAATTGTAATTGAGCAACTATTCCTCTGTTTTTTGCTTAATAAAAACAGTAGTGATAGTAAGCATATTCTGGTTTGAATGTGTTGTTAGATTGGTTAAATTTATCTTTGCTATGTCTGATTTTGGTCCTCTAATTTTTCGAACGTATTAAGATTAACATCATCATAATAAAACAATCTTTTTGCTGTAGTTTTTTTAAGCCTGAAACTGTTGCAATAACGAAATTATCACCCATAGAACTTCTAGGCATGCAATCATCTAAACCCACAACAGTGCACACTACTAACAATAACGTCCTATTACCCGCAGGCTACGCGAAGAGAACATGACACTAACCCACGTGCGTCGCGACTACGAGGACGTGTGCGAGCGGCTGTGCAGCTCGGAGCGCGCGCTGGAGGACGCTCGGCGCGAGCTGGACGCCGGCAGGAGGCGCGGCAAGGTGCTGGTGGAGCAGGTGGCCTTGCTGGAGACCGAGGTGAGTGGCGTCACACCACCTGAAGCCACGCGGCTACAGGATGGTAGATAGCGGCTGTGACTCCGAGCGAGTGTAGCTTAAAGATACCACCGCCACACTTTTCTAACAGGAAGGAGTTGTTGCGTTTTAGTGGAAGGATATGCTTGTCAACTTACTTTCCTATATTTTCATTTATTATATTTATTTATTTATTTCAGGCTACCAAGGCCCATAGAAATCAATACACAAATACAATAAACAATAAAATTAATACAAATAAGTAAACCAATACAATAATACTATACAAAATAGAAACTTACAAATTAATACTATACATAACCAATATTTATTTATCTATAATGTAGTCATGCTCGGGAGAACATGCAGGAGTGGTAGGGACCACTGCCCATGAGGTGAATTACATGCCGGAGATACATGGATGAAATTGATCGATCACAGATGCATTGCCGCTCATGTCACCCTCATTCTATCAATGTTTACAAAGGAACAAAACAATGATTCACAAAGTCATGAAAATAGACAAGTATAAATATCTATCTATCTTGGTTCGTCACCAGAAACTCACACTCCAAGAGCAGCTGACCAAGTCGAAGGACGAGTGCCACCGCATCAACGAGATGTACGCGAGCCGGCAGAGCGCGCTGCGGGGGGAGAACGAGACCCTTCGGACCGAGCACGCGGACCTCGCGGCGCGCCTGCAGGACCAGGAGGAGTTCATGCAGCAGCTGATTAAGGAGAAGGTGATCCAGTCTAACGGTTTTTTTAACACCTATGGGGTGTTACTCAGGATTTTCTTATGTCGTGAGTACAATGGACACACAAAGGCGAATACACAAACACCCAGAGGATGAACAGAAATCTAAATTTATCATTCAGGTTCGGGTTTCATTCTTGGACCAAAAAAATGTTTGGTCCGGGAATCAAACCCGAACCCATTTTACGTTAGACCGATATGGTGCCCGCTCGGCCACGTGGGTCATTAGACGGGTGGTCCTTTACAGCACCAATTAGGAGGAGACAGGAGGAGTTCATGCAGCAGCTGATCAAGGAGAAGGTGATCCAGTCTAACGGTTTTTTTAGCACCCCATAGCTACTCAGGATTTTCTTATGTCGTGAGTACAATGGACACACTAAGACGAATATGCAAACGACCAAACCTAAAACAGAAATCTAAATTCATCATTCAGATATCTGTTTGGTCCGGGAATCGAACCCGGAACCAGAACACGTCAGACCGATACAGTGGCCGCTCCGTCACGCTGGTCATTAGACGTTGGTCCTTTACAACACCAATTAGGAGGAGATCATGCAGCAGCTAACTAAGGAAAAGGTGATCTGAGTCTGGCTTTATTCCAGTCAATGTTGTCCGGAAAGTGATGACTACCGTTTATGGTCATCTGTAACAAACTCCATTTAGAAGACGGGTTCCTAAGTATAAAGATCCGTGCCTCCCTTTAACACATAATTAATTTTCCTTTCAACAGTAACCAGCACTACTTAGCTTGAAAATTATTTTAACATCATTCATTCATTCATCTAGGACTATTTTTGCAATGCCAAGAAATTTATTACATACTAGTATTAACCCGCAGCTTCGCTAGCGCTCATTAACACAATGAGGCCGTAGGTATAAAAGAAGGTACATTGTAGG
>DWPV01000014.1:0-63704 GCA_018251915.1 Urbanus proteus proteus
ATGCATTGAGTAAAAAAATGTTATTTTGAAATCACAGACAGACACTTCAATTTTATTTATTTGTATAGATAATATTTACCCGAGTGTTTTAATTTAGTTAAATAGTGTACAAGCTGCTTGTTATGTTGTGCCGGAAGCCGGTTAACTACTGTTACCATTGTTAAGTTAAATATTAAATCTGTTATCTTTTCTAAATACAGTGACTAATAAAAAGCCATTTGAATCACACATTCAATTACTTGACTTCAATTATTTGACTGTACGAGAGATGATAGAGCTAAACGCCTGTTGTAACATTCAATTAGCAATATTAATGACGTCTGGAAATTTGAAATTGCGTAATTTTATTTTGCATTTATATTCAATTATGGTACTAACACGCTCCTTCAGCAGAATTAAATTTATTCAGGTTATATGATTTATTCATTTGCGCGATCAGCAAGCGACCAGCGTCGCCATATCGCTCGCGTTGTTTATAGTGAACAACGTTTAATCTTGTCGTAATGTTATTATTAATAAGAAAGAAAAAAGAAGACAGGTAACTGTCAAGTGCAATGAATTCGCTTTTGAACCGGCGTCTGAAGGTTCTATACTTCGCAGTCTTTTTGAACATCATTTTTTTCTGTTTACTTTTGTTTACTTTAGCGTATTTTTCTTTCACAACGTAAATTCACTTGTTACGGTATAAATAAGGTCAACGAATTATTACGTAGTTATTTAAGGTCATCAGACGAATTTATTATGAAGCGAATTAACATACATGTTGTAGTTTACGCTGCTGATTTTGTTTTGTAACCCATCATTATAAATCATCATCGACTCTTTCTTGTTCCTCAGAACATTAAGAGTTTAGTCGAGTTATTGAAAGATTGACCACGCTGGCACTTAAGAAGTAGTTAAACAGTATTTAAAGAATGAAGCGATTATAAAGAGTGAGAGAATTAGAAAAATCAATCGGTAATTGTCTCAGATTTTAACCTATTTTCATAGCACTTACTGTAAAGTCAGTGTAATTTCAATCTATTTCATATCTAAATTTCGTATAGGTTAGTTACCATGAATTTCCATAGTTAGTGATATTTCGAGTGATGAACTATTAAGCGTTTGCCATGAAATATCTAATTAAAAGTGCATCGCGTTTCGCACGAACCGCCCGCCGCTGTAACGAGGTCAACTATAACTATAACAAACACAAGTGCACCAATACGGCTTATTACTGTTCACTGTCGTATATTAAACACTTCGCGAAACTACAGAGCGTGGGCGAGTTCAGCGAAAACGATAATCCGTATGTGGTTTCGTTTTTTATTGCCCTAAATGGTACCAGCGTTTTAATGATAAAATAAACTTTTTTATATTTTTCTTTTGCTTTGTGCCTTAATCTTAATAATGATGATGTGATGGGGTTTTGAGTAGGGGGTTGATCGTATCCTGAGGATAGATGATAGAAGATAGATAGCGTGGGGGTACTCCTCCTCCTCTTTTAAAGATACCTGTATGAAAGAACTTAAAGGTGGCAGAACACTTCGTGGTGCGACTCTGGCGGCACCGGCAGTGCACTGCTGTATTCTTACTTGAAGGGTGTGGTAAGGGAGGCATACCTATGCGAAGACTTTCAATTTAATCCTCAGGGTTAAAAACGCATTTGTGGCCAAATTTAGATAAAACTCTTCTTATCTGGGGTTGATTACATATATTCATAGGCGGCAGTGGCCATTTATAATCAATTTTGTTTCAAGATTATAGTTTAAGGTTTAGGCTATTTTTCGGCCTAACTTATTGAAAAATGCAAATTAATATACGTAGTCGGAGCGGAACTGGTAATTCCTTTAGTACCCAATAAAGAATTATGGTAATTGATTGCATAATCATTTAACAAATGAGCAAACGTCCTTTCATTTATCTTTGACGCATGCGACATATAGCGTATCTAATATTTCTCTGACTGCGCATAAATAAATAATTAAACATAAACAATTCTATGCAAGTTGCATAACTAGGTAAAACTGACAGAGTTACAGGAAAAGGCTTCCTTGTCAAATAGGCAAATTGTAAAGTAAATATTAAAATAGCGAAGTTCCTTTGCTTTGTATGTATCGATCGTGCCGCTTTTACACGGCCACTTAGCTAAGGGCCCGTGTGCAAGGTAGCTTTATATAGCTCTGAGAGATTCGCTCTTGAAAGAACTATTAAGAAGTTTTAAGTATAGTGCATTCTCATCCTTTTTTAATATTCTGATCAACTTTTGCTCTTGGTTACTTAGCTTGGCCTGAGTGCAAGGCGAATGTTTTCTATTTCTTTATCACTTCTTGATCCATTTTACTCTTGGTTGCTTCTCAGACTAAATTTACGATCGGTAGATTTATTTCCTGTAATTTGTATATAATGATATATCCTCTTTAAAAAGCCCGAAGATTCGTGTAGCGATCCACATTTGAAAAGCAATTTTTCCAAATCTGACTCTACTCTCATTTGGACGTTTTCTTGCTACCTCTACAATTTTTCCGGTGCATCTTTTTCTTTAAATTTTTTTTTTGATGTTGACCATTAATATACTCCGAAATTACAATACCTTCTACTGTACTTATTAATTTCCATATAACGAACTGATGGCATAAATTTTTAATACACCTATCATTGTATTGATTAAAATTTAGCAGTTTAAATAAATTGAATTGTAGTTCAATAAGCTGTAAAAATATTTAGATTAATATCACACAAAAACGTCCGTGTGCGTCACCGAAAAAGTAGCCGTTTGCATCGACCCTAATAGCTGGTACCACTGCAGCTTACTTAACGGTCTGTTTGATGGCTTGAATAAAACCGCCCAAGCCAGCAAAGCAAACATTTTACGGGTTCTAAGTATTGGAAAACATTGCATTTCTAACGTTTAGCTCCCGTTCGGAACACGCCAGGTGTCCCATTGTTACGACGCTGTAACATTTTACTGCTCGGCTTTTATTGTTTACTCAACACCACTTAGTAAACAATGACGGCTTCTGGTCCATTTTGTAGTATTAAGGTGATATTACTAAATGTTGGAAAAGATTTCATTCATAACACTAGACCGCAGCAATAACTGTATCGCTCTAAGTAAAACATAACGACAAGTAGGTACATGTTTAATAACTAACTTGTACATATACGTGATCTTGTACACAGATACTCTCTTCAACAATTCTATTTTCTCAATCAATAAATATTAACTTTGGTTTAAACGAGTGTATACTGAATAAAGGCAAGTTTCCATCAAATCACATTCTCAAATATTGATCTTTGTTGAGCGTGCCCTATAAGTAACCTAGCCCAGTCTTGGAATTTGATTAGAGCTTTCTAAAGATTGAACAGCGGTATTAATAGCTATTTTCTAATACATAGGTACATTACGTAGCGTAATTTGTTACTAATTAGTTATAGTTGTTGCATTGGTATTGAATTTCTTGATAGTAAATTTTATTTATATTGTACCAATATTACTGTGTACATTTAATAAACAAGATTTTTTTTAATTTAAATAATATATTTAAGGTAGCTTTGTTTTACGTTACGGCGTCCGCCATATTGGATTTAGAATAGACTAATGCATTATCATGCAAACTCCGAAATCCAACAGCCCCAGAAAGGTGTTCAAATCTTTGCAAGATTTACATAAACATGTCTAAAATTGTGCTTTTTCAAATCTTATAATATTAGTAGAAAAAATATCGATTAACAAGTAATGACATCAATCACATATTTTGTAGAAATGTTAGATCGTGTTCGTGTACGTAAAGTGAGGCATGGAGAATGTGTTTATTCATGGCGCATGCCTAGATTGGCAGGAAGTCGCCGGTTCGGTGAATCGCGTGGTCGCGGCGTCAACCGACATACGACACTTACCAACGCATTCTGATCACCCATTAGCAATAAACAATTTACATTCACCAACACACCAACTACAATTACATATTATTACACCCTTTGTGCGAACGCCCGGCCGTGGGAAGGGACACGGTTGCTGTGTTATGTGATGCATGGAGGGATTTAGGTTTTAATAATTTTTTGTTGTCTGTGAAAATTTTATTGTATTTTTTTTAATATCATCCAGGATTGATGACAGAGAATGCCATTAGAAATTATGTTTGTCTATTTATAGACGTGATGCAAATAATAATTTTGTTAGGCATAAGCATACTGCATGTAAGAAACATCTATTACGCATCGAGAATAGTGTCCTCGAAAATTAATAAAAGGTACATGCGGGTGCGATTAAAGATGATTACCCGCAGATTATGCTAAATTATTCTATTTTTATCACTCGCACCACAGGAATTGTTGTCAGCGAATGCAAAATTTATAATAAGTTATTCTGAATGTAAATTCCTTTGCCGGATAAAGAGGTCGGTAAATAAACGTAGAAAAAGTTTTATCACTTCCATATTTAGGAATACGGCACCAGAACGGACGAGGTTCAATTGACCCAACGGTGATGATGTGCCAGACGAGGTATGGCGGTAACGGATTCTAAAACCCACATTTCCTAGTAGAGATAGCTGGCCGACATAGACGTCTTCAGACACAGGATGCGAGTTCACCGCCCCGCTCTCGTCCCAACGTAAACCAACACTCGGTTAACATAAATTGTGGTTTTAAACGCTCGTCTAGGTGCGGTCGTCTGGACACCTGAATGCGGCCGATTAATACACCCAATCAATCATTCCCACTTTGTCGATCGAAAATTAAATTGTTTGTATTTATGAGTAACGGTGATTATGCAATCTCGTGAGCAAATTGAGATGATCATTCGTCGCCCGCCTTTCACAAAACATCCGATCTGTAGGTAAAGTAAATAAAATTATCTTGGCAGCGTACGATTGATCCCATCGGACACAAGTACGGCTCGAACACACGAACGAGCCGAGCGGTCATTGGCTCCGGTTGCATAAGGCACGCGAGTCATTCACGTGCTAGGGCGGATGATCTACACGTCGTCGCGCGGATAAGTAGGGTTCTAGGGCCCTCGAGTTTGATTTAAGAGAGAGCAGTGCCCCAGATCGCTGGTGCAATTAAGGTCATTGCAGACGATGTGTCGCGGGCACGCGAGCGTTGCCCCTCATGCCCCTTTAAACACGTATCGAACTAGACATATCGCATCTCACCTATGAGACATGTCACGAACTTTATCTCACCGCGAACATGCCTCCATGCCTATAATGTTAGCGCACAATGTATCACAATGTAAAGGGCGTTTTTGATCGCATTATCCAACGAACACTTAAAAGTTATTTATAACTCGTGCCTAATTTGTCAAGAAGAGTTGAACTCGCCGTTAATGAGTTCTGATCAACTTAATTAACTTGTAGATTTAAATATGTAATTGCAAGTGCAAATCGAACTTGCCCACACAGGGTTCCGTGCCACCAAATATTAACTTAATAACCATAGACACATGCATTTGGAAAATATAAAGGTTTTGCAATTATAGTTTCATCGATAAACCAAAAAATGTCGAAAAATACCGTGATAAAATAATGGTTTCTTCTATAGGTCTACCTACCCCTTGTATTAATATGTTTCTATTTTTAGTACCGATTCAATGTTATGAACGGTCATGGCACTCATTCCGTAAACAAAATTTAAGATTCTATCTATTCAAAAGATTTGAAAAACAGACAAACCGCGAGATCTTAGTAGCAGGGACGCGTTTTTAGCATTTGTGTACGGAACTCTAAAAATCGAGACAATTTGAAATAAAATCGTGTGGTTAATTGGTATCGTTGGCGCCAGGCGGTAATCGCGTCTACGTTGCGAATTTCCCCCGCACTCACCGTTAGGGAAGGGAAGCTATCATTTGCTTGGCGACGGGGCGGATCCAAAGACTTGTTGCTTTATGACTTATCACTAATGACATTTCACGCGAAAATACGCGTAATCACTCATTGGCAAATATTCTTAAGGAATTTACAAACAGTATTAAGTGTTTAAACGATTGTTTATCTTAAAGAACTCGAGAAAAACGAAACGTTAAAAATTTAGTTTAGTGTTCTTTCTTGTGTACTTACCAAATTTTAACTTTTTTTTTTGTTTTTATCATAATTTGCAGTGAACAATAATATATATTTTGTAGTAAAGTATATTGTCTCATACAGGCTTTTCATAAACTAAGGGATAATTTTGTTAAATACCGCAAATACTTTAACGCAATAACATGTCCTTTGGATCATTATGAAATAATGAAAATAATTTATTCAACGCAACATTCATTTGCAACATTCTTACGTTTCTATTTATAACTTAACCCTTTAACGCTAACTTTATTTATACCTACGCTTTACAGTCTTAAGACTTTGAAGTAAGGGAAACTTTACTAGTGCGTTAATACTCTTTTCCAGCCGTAATTTGCAGGATAATCTTAATGGCTTGTTGAACGGGCCGGATCAAATGTTGATCCGGTTAAAACTGCACAGTTTGTACTTAATTTACAAAATAAGATATAAAAAATAATTGCGTGATAAAAGCCTCATTCTCAATACATCATTCTCATTCCATGTTTTCGATTAATTACAAATAATTTGGCGTTTTAAATACGCGTTTGAAAGGAACCAAGTATATTACAAGTTACTCGTTATTAATAGTAATGATTTAATCGTTAATCAGTTAACCATTTGTCATAGTACCCACCCGAAATCACTTCCGACCGAACGCTACATTTTATTAATTGGCGTAATTAATTGATTCATTAGTTTGATTAAAAATAATTGTCTTTACTTTCACGTGCGATCCTACTGGCGCCGATGGCCGCACAGCCTGCGATTATTTTTAGATTAGAAATGGCTCAACCGCTTTACGTAATTGAACGAGTCGCATGCGCAGCTAGTTCCAGAGTGCTTCTAAATATAGTCACAGAGGTGGTGTGCAATTATACCTTATTATCGCATGTTTCCACTGGAAGGCTGGCTTCGTCTTGCTGTTATTACTTGGCAGTTTCTTTAGAAAGTGTCCAGATGTGACGAAACTGAAACGACCACGTTGTGCCGCTTACAGAATGGCCAGAACATTTTCCCTTGCATTCGAGGAGCGGGTAATGTAACGTGCGTGCCATAGGTACGAGCCGATAGCGCGCGAACACCATAACTCGAACGAATTAGGGCACCAGTTGACGCATTTTAACGGTACCGTGCGAAATAGTTTTTGTGACAAACATGGATACTTATACGCAACTAGTGCAAGTTTCTTGAATAAATCACCCGCCTAACGAACAAGTCCCATTACAATTTAATTAATTATACGTTAATGTTCAATAATGAAGAACGTAAATACAAGTACAGGATTTTTCAGGGTCTTAAATGGGATTAAAGTAAAAACTTGGCCTGAGGTGTCAACGTTAATTAATGGCTAGATTGGACCCGGTTGGGTTATCTGGTTTCTTTTCTGCACATTAAACAATAATGTATACGCAATGTAGTAGATGTGCAATAAGCAATCTTATCGCTGGTCTTTGTGTTTTCAAGATTTGACTACAGAAGCTGAAACTACGATCAAACATGTTGTATATGTATATAATTTTTAGCGCTTTTCTCGCTGCAATTTACATTTATTACATACTCTATATAGCTGGCACTGACACGTGCCTGTCATTTTTTGTAATAAATATTGTTCGGCTGTCCTTCGTTATATCACGATTCACGAGATATCGACATATTAAACATCATGAAAAAAGAATAATCGTAACTTTACAGGCGCCTTTTGTTTCAATTTACCTTATAAAAGTTATCATACTTATAATTGCAGTGAGTTCAAAATTGAAGCGTTTAACTATAACTTATAAAAGCTTTTTTTTTAATTGACAGTTCCATTGAAAAGATTTTTATGATAAGAACGCTATAAGTAGACACAAGTTAAAAAAATTCATGAGTAGGTCTGAATTGATGAAGAACGAATCCTGAAGCCTCCACGTGTCTCATCGATTTTGTGTCTGCTTCGCCACGTGGGTCGTCAAAACAGTACATTATAATAATAAGACATTGTCCGTTAACCTTGCCCAGGAATTATGACGAGATGTTATAAGAATTACAACAATATATTGTAAATTATTATACACACGTGCACGTGCTTGAGTTGATGAAGAGCGGCCCTGAGATCCTGAAAACAGACGCAGTTCGAGGTAATCGGTTGTACAAACAAAATTTAAAACTGTGCAAAGTGTCCCTGCTACAAATTTTGAGTTGAACAGATGGTAGGCAAATCCTCCCACGCAACTATCGAAGCACCCATGTCATGGTCGATTTTGTATAGTCGAACGCCAAGACCGTGAAAACGACTTGACACACATTCTATCTGGTACAGTCTCAGTGGAGTGCCTGCAAGTGATGGCACTTTCAATTATCACTGCACCGTGCCAGACGCCCACGCCGATTTTATTATTGATCATTTTTAACTGCATGTTTCCTAAGTTGGTTTAACGATACTTTCTCTTATATTCCCAGGTTTGTTTTTTGTTTTGCACGTATCAACCTAACAATCTCGAATGCGCCTGTCATTCAACAGATTTTCACCTTCTACCAAAGTGTCATGAAGTAGTCTCGGCTAATCTTAATTACCAATTTAAATCAAACGAAATCAGACCTGACATTGCATTGCAAATTAATATTGAAGTGATCGCGAATCGGTAAATATTTTTAGTTGTCAGCTCGACAATAATATGAAGAAAAAATCCCGCCAATTAGCGTCCGCGTCGGTCGGATCGGATCCTGGTACCGCCAGGTGACCGAGGAATGATGTAAAAGGCTCTCAGTGATCGCTCGCGTCGTAAATTTCCGTTGACCCAGATATGATCATTAGAAACGTCGACGAACAGTGAAAATGATATTTTTTGCTACCTGCCAATTTATTGGTAATGAAGCGTCGCATGCGCGAGATGCGACATCCGCGAGTGAGAGTTTTGCAACGCCGAAACTGGTATGTGTACCGCGAACCACTCGCATGTATGTAATTATTATTACTCACTTAGATATTGATACGTCCGGTTACGACCTATCAGCAAAAGTGTAAGTGAGGTCGCTCAATAAATTGACGAACGCAATATTAATAAAACGCTATTTTTTTATAAATATTAGGTCATTTAAAACTCTTCAATGGTTATTGAGTAGAGTCGATCTTTGTTTCTAATTAATCTGTTTTGGCAGAAAATAAAGTATTCATGGAATTTATTAAAATAAAATCACGATATCCTGTTCATGCAAATTAAAATGGAAGCCGAATATAAATTATGTTAATTACCGCGCTATGTAATCCGTCTTTTTAAAATATACGCACACGTATCTCAAAAAGTTTGAGCATTTGGTGGATTAATGGGTTCAATTTGGGAAACGTGTTTAAGACATGTGACCCAAAAAGGTAGTAGTGAATGTTTAATTTTCCTCGTTGGGTGTAAGCTGTATGAAGAAATATGAAATATGGGAGGCGATGAAGACAAACGGATTTGTGAATGTCTTTTGTAAAGAACTGGTTACATTTTTCTTAATCCTTATCACTTACAGGGTATTAATGTAGCTATGTTAACGTCCCCTGTACCTGTGAGCTTTAGGTTTAATTTATATTTACATATATTGAACATTCCGGAGCAAACAAAAAATCAATAATATTTTTCAGTACAATATTTGAACAGGTACGGTCTGTGTCTACGCGTTATTGTTCGTAGATATACATACTTTACTACATAATGTATAAAAGAATACTGTATTGTTAGCCACGGCACGCGTCTGCCACAATCGATGCCTGTAGACTCGGTAAATAAACGGGGCTTTAAAATAAAATTAAACGAGCGTCGTTATGCGCGTATTTTTCCTAGTAATTAATCTCAGTCGCACGAGTGGTGGACAGGCAGCCTAATTCGCTAGTGCAGACGGATCGGGGGCGCCAGGCGGAGGAAGCAGCCTCGGAGCTCTGCTAGGTCGTTCATCGACCCGCGCCGCCGCGCCGCGACCGCACTCACCGCCGATTGTTTATACACCACCATTATCCAAACAATGTTTTGCTACTTCGTGACATTCCTTTGTAATCTACACAAATGTAGGTTAAGGCTTCTCTTTCATGAAATCCTCACCCCGCTCGTTTTCCCTCTCTTTGCGATTAGTATTCGTAATGCCGCTCACACTATGGGTGGCGAAAGATTAGCACTATTTCAACAACGTAATACTTACATCTCGGACGCGTATTGTTTTTTACATGTATTTCACAAATAACTCGTGGTGAACGTTTCTAAATACTATTTAATTTATCCTGATAGTGTTGGAAATGTCAACGAATTATGTATTTAGACTTTATAATATTGGCGTAACTTCAACATTTTCCTTAAACAAATATGACTCATTGAAAATGAAGGCAAAAAGTTAAAAAGTCATTATATCCCAAGAAATAGTGCAGAATCCTACATGAACACGTCATCCCGATGCATGTTTCGTAGAAGCCTTATATCTTGCGTACTTGAACAAAGACTTTAATCAAAGCTTTCCTTTGCGCCTTCATATACAAAGGACTGCAGAGAAAAAACATGAAAACAGACGTCGATTTTGATACTCTTCAGTTTTGACATAGAAGCATTGAAATCGAAAAATCATGACTGGAGATGTTTTTTTTTATATGTTCGTGGCAATTTAAGTAATCTTATTTCCTAGTTACATATGATTATATATGTTTAAATTATGCAATTAAATAAGTCTTAAATAATAAGTGGATTGTAATAATGTATTTGGCATGATGAAGATACAATCAACAAACTGTGACAGCAAATGTATGGTGTTGATTTCATTTGTGTTTGACAATTTCTTCATTTCTTATTTTTTACTTACTCTCATATACACGTGACTAATTAGTAGTCATACATCGAAAAAAGTTGTCAAAATTGCTGTCGGATAATTTTAATGCTTTTGACATACAGTTCTAGTCGACACTATGACAGCAAAAAAACGGTGTTGATTTCATTCGTACCCGGCTATCGACGTATTTTCCAACTCTCATACAACTTTTATCATTATGCAACTAATCGGTTTTACATTTTACTTCAGGAGATCTAAACTGACGGGTGTTTATTTTTTTTTTCGTCACAAATTGACGCACGTCCATACTAATTGCTAATACCTACTTGACGGATATTATTATGATCATTGATTATGTAAAGTTTATGTATATTAGGTATATCTGTATATATTATTGCCTTTTTATTAATTCTTTAATAGGTATATGACGCAAATAGATAGGTACGTATTTGTCACGTCTGTTAAAATCCTCTACTCTAAAACCATTTACTTAACAGTTGCTTTATATTATTGAAGTTTATTTGAGTGTACGTTTTGTATATTAAATTTTATCATCAGATATTTTGTGTTTTATCTCTACGACCAGTTGAAAATAGTTTTTTAGATACTTAAAACTAGACATGTTTCGAAACACTAATATACAAGTAATATTATTATTATTTTTTAATTTATATGTATGACCTCTTCAATTAGAAACAGGAGAAGAATCTTGAAAGATGTTGAAAATTTTAAAAAATATATTATTACCACTTGAATTTTCTAACATTGTATATTCAATGAACAAACAATCGAAACTGACTTATTATCATGTATGTATAGAAATTACAACAATTGCAAAAATCAAAGAGGCAATTTTTAAGTGCGTCAGCGACTTTGTAGTCCATTTTATGAAATGGCAGCGTTTGGGTGCAACAAACTATTCATTAGAGTTTTATTCTTAGCCGGGACAGGCGTGCGCACTTGGATGTGTGCGATAATTGTCTATTTTCTCTATCTTATGGAGCAGTGTTTCTCAAAGTTAATAAGGAAAATATTTTTTCAGTTACCCTGTCGGTTCATTGTTAGCTTTAATTGTCCATTAGACATGAATACGAATAGAAATAGCAATGGCAATGAGGTTAAAATAATTGATTCAAATATGATACTGTTAGGTATTTATTTATAGTCAAACATAGAGGTCAGCGTACCTCCAAATAGACGTCCTACGAGACCCTATGCGAACCGAGGCGCAGTTTTAGAAGCGCTGTGCTCAAAGCACCTCGATATACTTTGTTTAGCTGAACGGAGACATTTTGCGCTTTTTAGTTGTGTTTTAAAGCTTGGACAGGAGAATGCGGAGTGCAGGACATACGCAGGCGCCGCTGAGTCGCGCCACAACTTTCTACGCCCGCGTCTAGAACCCTCTTAAACAGTAATCTGCAGATTGACGTACTTGGAGAACGTTACGACAGGCAAATTAAATTGCACATTACGCCGATAATAATTTTCAGTTTTCATTAAATCGAAATTCCCTTCGGATGGAACGCAGCCGTTGCAATTTCTCTGAGTGCCATTGTTTCACTCGTGTACACGTCACTACAAATATGTATGTATGTACGTCGGTTCATTGAATGTTAGAAAAACTAACTTATTTGTTTAATTATCTATTGCTTGTTATTCATTTGCACATGCATTACTATAAATAAGCCATTGACCAACTTGATAGATTTTTAGATTAAAAAAAAAAAACAGAAAATGAAATGTAACTCTATACATTTCATATTCTGTTTTTTTTTTTAATTTTTTTTTTTATTATCAGATTCCTTTACACTAAATAGTATTACAAATATTTACATCTTTATTAGATGCTGAATGTACATGAATTTCTAATATTTTAATGCCCCCATTTATTTATAATTTATTTGTATAAGTTGTTATCAATAAATTAGCTTTAACTCACGTTATAAATTTTTATCAATCAAGAACGGAAAGTTAGGTAGTTGAAAAATAATTTATTTTTTGTTTTGTTACATTGTACACGCTCACGTACTAAATTGTTTGTTGTCCAATGACTCGTGGGCAATGCCATATAATTTTTTATATTATAATGTTGTGTTATCATTTATTATTTTAATGGACGAACCAACCATGCGCCACTTCCACAATATTTGTTATCAGACTTTATGAATTCAATTCAATCATTCCATTATTTTATGAAACGTTTAAGTATAATTAAATCTATTTTATAAAATTGATCGTTCATAGCGTATATTCAAAAGATAAGAATGATTCTAGTTTCTTTCTCGTCTACTGCAAGTCACCCTCTATCGTAAACGTTGTCGTTGTGTTGAGGAAAAGCGTGGTCGACAGCAATATCCGTCTAGCAAAGGCTTCGTTTAGCAGTAGACCTAAAAGGGCATGGAACAGCTTGAAATTGAAAAGTAGTAATTTAATCTGCAGTGAATGAGGATGGTGGAATCCAGATGTAGCGATAGAACCGTGCCTAGCAGGAGGACATTTACAGCCATAAAAATAATAATGACTCACTAAAAGATTAGACCTACACTTTGTAGTTACATATCGGTTGTGGGACGATCGGACAAAAACTAGACTAGGCGTGCTCGCTTGGAATCGAAGGGGCAATCAATGAGCTTGATGCCCCTATACAATGTAACGAGCATCCGCTTACATAGCAGCAACGCTACACCAAAAGCTTAGCTCTTTTTGCACTCTGCATTATGTTGCTTATTTGATGATAGTGTATCATCTTTTTTAAGGACCCTAGCAGACGAGGTAAGATTCGCAACGTCGATAGACAATATAGACAATATACCTACTTTTTAGCTAACGCAAATGATCGAACGCTATGCTCTGCACCGGTCGTAGCTAGGTATTAACAATCGTCCATTGCACCTACTAAATACGCACAAAGATTAATTTAATATCATAAAAATCATAATTTTAAATGTACCTACTAACCACTTCATTCTCATAGATTACTTATGTTCTAATATTCGTACCTATATAAAAACAAGGACAACTTATTAATTTTAAAGTATTCTCGTTGTACAATAAAAGTAAAAAGTTCTTTAAATCTAAACTAATAGAAATATAATCAAAATTTATTAAATGCAGATGCATTTGAAAAATAAACTGAAAAGACAAGGGCTTGTAAAAAATAAAGACTATCAGTTATTTTTGCACGAAACCAATTTAATCAACTTAGTCTAAAATATATTATACAAGCAAGTATAGATTAATGAATAATTTGATATCTAAGATCTAAAGCCTTATAATAAACATACACGATACGCTTTCATTAATCTTGGTAACTACCCTCTTACAATGTATCGAGTATCCGTATAAGTCGCGACATTAAAACCTCTTGCAGAATATGTAGACAGACACGTGAAAACCCCATCCACTTTACTTGTTTCCAATTCTAAAAATGCTTATATAAGTTATAAAGAGGCGCTAATCCTACAATCACACTTCTAAAAACTTTGCTTTCTTTAATAGAAGCCTAGCTTTCTAGATAGGTATTTTCCGCTATTAGTCACTTCTGATTTTTTGTTGTAACCTCTAATCGATTTTTTTTTATAGTGATGCATTAAATATTAAGGTAAATTAATTAAATATGATGTAAACTCTTCCTTAAAGATTTTATATTTCCGTGTAAGACACTTGTGGCATTGTTGTATAAAAAAACCGTCAAGATTTATTTCGTGAGAATATTTGATAATTACTTACATTATACATAATAGTGAGTATTCTGTTGTTTTATTAATTTTAAAGCGATTGTTTATACTTCAGCTCATTTTTTGATTTATCATAATGGAAAAATAAATGTTGTAAATAATATTATCCTTCGATTTATATAAAAGTTAATGGAATGATAATAGTTCGGTTAACTAACTCTATGTTTGTCGAGGCCACACATTATGAGCGTCGTAACAATAAACGCAAATCACGACGCGATTCGTGATTCATCGGGTCATTTAAATACTGTCGTGGAGGTAATTCTGTCGTTTAAAAATATGTCCGATAAAAACTCTTTTCAATCGTATTAATAGAAAGTCCGAGTAAACTTTTTTACTTTAAAATTCTACCACTCTAAGGTTACTATTTATTTACAACTTTAAACAAAGGTATTGTAGCGTAAATTAAATAGAGGCTATGTTTTTGATAGATCTTTATGGATGGTAAGACGTATAATAGTGTTTTTAATGTAATAAGTACCACTGTAAGTTTGTGCGTTCCCAAGAACGAGGTGTGAAAGTATTAAATCTTACTGGCCAAAACAAAAAAAAACTGTCGAACGTATCCGAGCACATGTCGCGTAAAATATGCGAACGTGAGATTTTATTAATTGGGTATGAAAGAATGCATGAAAGTTGCGATGCACTATCGCGATACATGTGATGTGTGGAGAGAAAAAAAATCGAGCGCCGCGAATGCCCGACCGGGCGCCACCTCCTGGCGCCAATCGCGCGGCGCTGGCCGCTTCCACGAAATTACTGTGCTAACGCTGGCCGACATAAATACACACCGACAGCCATTCGAACCGTCATTAACACGTTCACTACTAATTTCTATCAATCTAAAGGAAAATCCAAACGTTTTTGCTTCACGTTTCCACAGCTCGATATAGACTATATTATAGAGGAAAGTTGCGATGTTGATTATCATTTTGCTCCTATTTGTAACATAAACTGTTTGTTTTGACGCGTCGTGTTTGGGGAAATGGTTTATTTCTGCTTTTAGGTATTTTTAAATTGCGTGTTATCGTAACATAATGTTCGTTGCCGCTTGATACTGATTTCTTTTATTTATTTACATTCCTTTCGCGATGACTGTTTAACTGATTTCGAAAAAGAATACAAATCTGTTAATTACGTCTTTATAACGAGAAACGAAGCATATTTCTTTTTTTTTAATTTAGAATTTATAACATTCAATATCAGTTGTGTTATTTTTTTTGTTTTCTATTTGAAAATGTTGATCATTACTTTATACACAAGTTATATACAAATGCATGTACCAATTTTTTTAAATATTTAATTGAATTTTGTATATTAATGGCTATCCGACAAAATGAATTTGATGTAGGTACATACGTTGTTATGATGAGCCCATGCGTCTTCCAATTATTTGTAAACATAACCAGTAAATAACCCCTAAATATCGTAACCAGACAATAAATTCAAATGATGTTTGGCTACTGATTGAATAATACCTTCTATTTCCGGTCGGCTGCCGGCGACGCAATACGATACCAGTGTAGCCAGCTCGTAGAGCCGCTACGCGCTTGTGGAATGTGGTCTATACATCTACACAAATAAATCAAAATGAAGTGTCCGTGTTTGATTTCGAGTTAACTGTCATTTTATATGATCACACACTTGTTTGCGTTATTTGCGATACAATATTACACAACTACGGAATTGACCCGTCGAGAAACAAAAATGAAATCGATGACGACAACGCTTCGTGATTTGGCCCATTTTCCAATAATCAAGTGTCCAAAATGACCACATCGGGTACTTTAAAAATTCCAGTACTATTTTCTCAAGGAAGTTCCTTAATAATAACCTTCATAATATTAATATGCACTTCATTTATAAGAAAAACAATCAACTTAGAAGAACTTTAACCATAATGGCTCGTGAGGCTATTCCGCGAACTATAACGTCTAAAGGTTTCACCGAGTGACGTAAACATTACACAAACGTTAACGCGAAACGACATTCGAGGTTAGTATTGCTTAAGGTTAAGATGATACCTTTGATAAGTTGCAAATATGTTTAAATCATAATCTTATAACTACACAAACTGTAAATAAAATTAATTTCATCTGCACTCCATCATCATTCTTAAGTCTCAAGTAAGTACGGCGCTACTAGCGATATTGAGTTTTGTATTTGATGTTTCACCAACTCGACTTTCAAGCTTACACAAATTCCATACAGAATGCCACTATTTCTGTATAATCGATTCGAAGACACAAGAGGTTTTTTCTTACCTAATGTGGATAGGAAATTCAATTTAAATTTAAAACCAATTCCATTTTAAACTAATGACTTAATTATATGTGGGTAAACCTTCCTCAACCTATTCTGTGTAAAGATTAAAAATGAGAAAACCATAACAATAATCGTGTGGTTTTATGCATACTCAAATAAAAAAAGATGGATGAACTCATTTATTCCTAAGCGGTTATAATAAATTATAACAAAATCAAACACTAAAACTAATATTAACCAAAGCATGCCAAACAAACGCTATGTTAGTTAAACTCATTTAACTACCTTAATAAGCGAATGACCTAAAAGAAAGCTCACTGGTTTAATATTAAATACATGTTTTTAGCCGCTAACTGATTCATTATTATATCGTTATCAGTATTGCAGTACCTGCCGACTATCCCTCTGGTTGATATGATAATGTATTAACCAGTGGTATGTTCTTTAAAGCGTAGATAATTAGGATTTTTTTGTATGATCGAAGTAGCAAACGAGCTTGCAGTCTACCTGGTGATAAGTGGCCACTGCCGCCCATAGACATCTGTAATCAACTCCAGATAAGATCAAGGTCCTACCTGAGGTTGACCACATATGCGTTGCTACCCCTGAGGACTAAGCCAGAACGCCTCGGATAAGTATATCTCCCTGACCATACCCTTCAGACCAGAACACAGCAGTGCTTAACACTACTGTCATAAGGTAGAAATAGAAGGCGGGTGGTGCCACCGGAGTCGAACCACATAGAGTTCTACCACATTCAATAGTTCCTATGAAATCAAAGATGAACCAACATATCTTAACAGCATTCGTCTTATCAAATAATGACATGTAATTGGTGTAAATCCGACATGCAGCTTACACTTCCGAATTTATCTAAATCATACTTATTTGGGTATTCGCACTTGGCCAGCGCGATGGACTAAGGCCTAAATACCTCTCACTATGAGGGGAGACCCGTGCCCAGCAGTAAGACAATAATGGGTTGATGATAATACTTATTTGGTTGATGACGGACGCTACGTGCATATGAGCACGGGACATCGGCGTAGCAACTAGTAACTGACCTCTAATAAAACTAAAGATTTTCGCTATAACTGACAGTCGTTTCCAGTTAGTTTATATTCCGCGAATATAGGTGTAACCGAATAACACTAAAATGGACAGCTAATAAATTTCTACAACAATTTACACTGACATTAATAGATTTTATAACGTTACGTGTTTATTTTATAGCTATAAATTATGTAAGTTTTTTTTTTGTGTAGGTATGCATTATGTACCCAATGCGACTATACATACAAATTTCACTGAAGGGCTTATCATGATCTGTAGTCTGTACTACATTTTTATTAACACTAGAAATTAGTCGACTGAATATTAAGAAAACAGTTGTCTATTTCCCAATGACGTCGACGTACTTACGTACCACGTATACTTAACCACGAAAAGCAAAATTTAAATACCTATATTATTCATATTCAGTGAACAATACGTAGTTAA
The DNA here is from genome assembly GCA_018251915.1 of Urbanus proteus proteus. NCBI lineage: Eukaryota > Metazoa > Arthropoda > Insecta > Lepidoptera > Hesperiidae > Urbanus > Urbanus proteus. The sequence goes on from DWPV01000014.1 coordinate 18,299, forward strand.
TCTGTTATTTTTCTTGAACATGGACGCCAGAATCGAACACGTCATCGACCCTGACAGTTATCGACCTTCAGGGACAAAGACATTTTGAAATCATGACTCCTCGATTACGTATACCGGACAACATTTATTTCTGAATGAAACCTAGGAGATAACAGCTTAATATCGAACCCGTTAATTTTGTTACTTGCAGTGGGCAATTAAAACGTGATTTTATTGCCTTTTAGTGAATACGGCAAATCTTTAAAACTTGATACATTGACGTGATTGATAGTTTTATCAAGAAGATTGGAGCGAGTCCTATCTTCTGTCATTAATCATGGTATTGCGATAAGCTTTTATCTTTATTTAAAAAGATTTCTAATATTATTTTTTAATTATTTCCGATTGTCGCCTACAGCCCGTATCTAACACGGTTTTGGCATGACGCGTGTGACATTAAGATAACTGAAGACATTTTCCTGCTTCTGGGTCGATCCGCGATTCCGCTAAAAAGAAAGTAATTCCTCGAATATGCTTCGGGAGTAAGTTTGCCATCGCTTCGTTTCGGAGGTCGTTCGCATGGCGTTAATTGAAATAACGTTTCGTCTCAGTATCATTTCTTGACAACCAAACGACCATTACCTAATCACTAATAGGTGTATATGTCACTGTTTATGATTGATTTAACCAATATACCTACTAGTTTCCATCAATCATTAGTCAACGTTGAAAAAAGATTTCGTACTTTCAAAAGCTATGGTAAAAATCTTTATTGTTTTTCATGCGTATGAATTATGAAGTAGTTAACATGCAAGATATCGACACTTTATTAAGTCACCACTGGCGTACAGAACTGTAATCAGTTCTAAATTAAGGAGAAGTACAAATTCTTTACAATATGCGAAAACTAAGATTCGAAAAGGTACAGTAGCTTTTACGAAAATCGTACAGCCACCTTACTACATTTTCAGTGTCAGATCCGCTGTGATTCTACACTATTTCTAGAACATTTAGACTAAGGACTGTAAAAGAAATATAACCTTGCCTAACGATTGTCTCACAGTAGAAGTCTTCAAGCTGCTGTGGTCATCAGGAAAAATACATTCAAACTGTTCGACACTTACCTTTACCTTGGTCTATTAGAATATAAACGATCCTATGTCCGCGATCCGAGTTTTAGGATTACTTTTTGATGACCATGGATTGTCAATGCACTTACTGCATGTTTGTTACTCCTGTCACATTCTGGCTATTATGTTTTAAAGTACCCTATTCAAAATATTTGTGTACCAAAATATACGTACGAATGCTTCCATGAATCAATTACTCATATTATTTTCGGAATACACCAATGTCATTTTCCTGTTACGTAAAAAGTCCTGTACAGTGCGTGGTGTAAACACATCGATCAAGTTCCGGTAACCTCTCAAGGCGCAATTCGTCAACGCTGACCTACAGAAAGGTTGATTAGGCGTTGTATGGATAATTAATACCTGATTTGTCTGTCCCAGATACGGGTGGCGCATCACAAGCTGCGCCGGCGCCAGGCCTAACTGTTGATTGGCATTTGTGCATATAGTTGCGTTTAGTACGTACACTATACGTTGCCTATTGGCTATCCGATCGATTAGTTGTTTTGTTAATTGGTTTTTATGTAATTGTAGTAAACGGAGTTGCAATTTGTCTGATGATAAGTGTACTTTGTGATCAAATTGGCATGGTGTCGATTTATTGATATTCATGTGCTCGACAGTAACTACTTGCCGTCAAAGAAGCTGTTAACACGACTATTTCCTAAATTTCTTTTTCCTAAAATTCCACTCGTCAGCTACATACCTATATCGTAGATCCTTGATTACTAAACCACACTCGGCCCTAGGCTTCCTTCAGGAACAAACAACTCTATGTTGTCATCTTAGATTACAGTAGAGACAACGTTTACTTGTGCGCCTCTGGCTAGTAAACAATTTGTCGTTCTCGAAAAGAAAAATACGGCTTAAAAAAATTAAGCCTGGATTTATCAAAAATTTTCCTTAGCTGTCGAAATATAATACAAATTATAAATTTTATATTCCATATATGGTCCAAAATTCTGTGCATTGTGCCTCTGGCAACTGCCTCTCAGGTTTGCCCCTAGCTACGACATCGAGTGCACTCACACCTCTTGCGACCCCTCTAGTATATTTTATGCTAGTTATAAGAGCATATTTTTGACTGCACAATTATTAGTTATTAATCAGTATCCAGGAAAGTATAAAGGAACTTATTTTCCAAATATCATATATTTTAATATTATTTAATTAATTTATATTTTTAGCACATTATCTTGTAACGTCTACTCCAAAATATTGGTAAAATGAAATACAACATAAGTGGAATTTTGTCCGTTTACTATGAACATTGCACTGGCACCAACTATTGCACACCACCATTATATTTCATAGCAATCACAGATCTTGCAAAATCAAATCATGCGTAAGTAATAATATTTATGAATTATACTTATCGTATCTGTATATTTGAAATAAAAATTAGTTGAGAAAAAACGCTGAATTTAAATAAACAAAAAATGTCGACGATAATACAAGATAGATATCTTCACGGTCATAAGTCAATAATTGTCAATAACTTTCTTGATATTCGTATGAATGGTTGAATACTTGAATTCCATCAGTATGATTCAGAGTCTATAAATGCATAAATTACGAAAGTCGAAAATTCAGGAAAGATTGTATTGAACTTGGCATAGATATAAACGGTGCTTACAAAGTCTAATTTTCTGACATTCAAGTAAGTTATTTAAATGTCAGAAAATAAAAACGTCAACCTAAATTTAGATTCATAGAATGTCGCCGTTATTATAAGCCGTGTCGTAACAATTGAATTGTTCCACGGCTATTTCAGATTCGCATTGTTGTATAAAAATTAGAATTAATGGTAGGCGACGAGATTAAAAGGTGTCTGGCGCATTTCCGTTATAGTGGCAAACGAAGTATCCGCTGGCGTGCATTCTGTTGCTGGAGTTGATGTGCACAAAGCTTGCGGTATTGCATCGGCTCGACGGCCGAGTGATGGACCGCCCTGACACGAATAGGGCCAACACAAAAGCCTAACTAACAAAACTAACTGTACCCGACAGGATGACCCACGAGATAACTTACGCCCATAATAACACCTCAGCCAACAACCACACTCAACACAAAGAGTTATATGACATGCACAATTAAAATTCATCCGCACATTTAATAGATTAAATGCCAATAAATTGTAATCAGCAATGGTTCACGGAGAATCTAAATTGCTGTTAATCGTTCCACGACAATAAACGACGTCCGCGGTAGGCGAATGTTTTACTAATTTTAACTCGTCGATAGTGTTGCGTCACTGATGCTTAAACTTTACGAACATACTTGCATATTTTACGTAAATAAATGTGAGATTTTTCTATCGTTCTTATAAATCGTGCCATAAACTTTATATCAATAAATTATGATTTTCAATGTTAATATTTTGAGAATAAAATAATTATAGTGAATTATAAATATAAGAAACCATTCAATATTTATCATCCAAAATATAATATGGATAAAAAAAGGAAAAAAAAGCTATGTATCCATTATGTTTGTTATTATTTATGTTTAATGCAATCTTTCATGTCTACTAATGTCAAAATGAGACTCAATCCGGAAAAGTGTTTAACGGTTTAATGGGTCATCCAAACCGTTACATAATTCGCCGGCGAAGTGCATCGGATGAAAATTGATGTATGATCGAAGGAGATGGTGTGGAGCGGTGGCGGGGCAGCGCGGGCGGCGGCGGTGCGCGTGCGACTCTCACCGCCTTATCTCTCGCGACCTCCGCTGCGCCCGGACGCGCACGCACGCCGCGCTCCGCTTTGCTTGTAACCGCGCCGCGTTCGCGCTATGTCGCCCGACCGACTACAAACTTATGTGTTCGAATATTTCAACATTTTTTCTTACAAAAGTGTAGGCTGTAGCCCAGAAAAAAGCCAGTGACTTAACTTATTTAGGTGTAAATTTACTTGACTCTGAACTAATATTATTATTTATAGTAGGCTTTCATAAGTACAATACGACGATGGTGTCGGAAGGGGCTCTGCCCGTAGTATGGTGTATGCGCGATAATCAACTTGTTCCTCACCAAGTGTCCGGCGTTAAGTTGCAAGGAGCCGTTACCGGTGCGCATATAGCGGCCGTTACGGACTTTTTACGTATGGTAGCGGGGACACCCATTATCCTGCCGCATACGGCTGTGCCCGACAACAATGACAATGACATCAATAAAGAAAAGGAAAACAATACCAGACGTCGCAAGATGTCAATGCAAGTGGAGGTTCCGTGTGTTTTCCTGTCCGAAAGTGCGCTACAGAAAGCGAAAAGTCGAAGTAACTCATTGGAGGAAAAGGTAATTTTCGAGAGGCGTAAATCACCTGCAGCAATTAGACGGCATTCAGATGGCAATTGTAAAAGTACTATAGTATCCAACGATATTCGACAGGGTACTGAAAAAGATAGCGTTAAAAAATATTCTTTTGCGGAATCAGGTGGAGAAACTCAAAGGATTACCAGAATAATAGAATTAGATGATTTTAATTCTGATATAAAAAACTCGGAATCTGATAGGGAGATTCCTCAAAAGATCACTAGAATAATAGAATTTGAAAATGATAATTTATCTTCTCAAATATCTGTAGATGATCACGAAATACCACAAAGAATAACGAGGATAATTGAGTTGAACGAAGATAATTCGTTTTCTACAATTACTAGTAACGGAGATTTTGAAAGAGAAGGATCTCAAAAATTTAGTAGAATTAATAAAGAAAATAATTTTCCAAGTATGGCTAAGATTATAGAAATGGAAAATGAGAAGTCCAACGAAAGGAGAATATCATTAACAAACGAGCGCGAAATTGGTTGCGGAATGGGTGAAAATTGTAACGATGAAGTAATTATAAGATCAAAACCAATACAAAGAAGTAGGTTTAGTGTAGACTCTTCGTGCTCCGATAACTCTTATGTTAACATCGAAACGATTAAGAGTTTACAGGATGTTAGAAAAGAGGAAGTTACAGAATTCGGTACAAGTCCCGATTCCATATCAGCATCTAAGCCTGTTGTGCGTTCGCGATTCAGAAGAAAAAAAACTTCTGTCTGTTCGATCGGCTCGTCGGACTGCGATGACGAAGTAGATGTAATTTTTAAGTCTAAGCCAAAATCTAGTCAGTGGGTGAGCCTGGATTGGATACCTCCATCACCCAAAGAAGAGCCAGTGATTGCTCATGTCTGTGATAAAAATGATTTTATTTCGAAATGGATAGCTGAACAAAACTCTCAAGATAGCGGAATCGTTCCCGACGAACGAAGAAGAAGCCTTCCGCCAAAATCTAATGAACTCTATCTACAGAATATGAGGCGGTTTAGTGACGGGTTACAAATATGTAAAGAAGATGCGGCGAGTGATTCACCAGCTACGGTAAAATGGAAATGGCACGACATTGTTAAACGTCATCTTCAATTACTTAAAAATGATAAAGGGTTCAGAAGACAAAGAGGCAGCTGGATGCGTACTGCGCGGCGACTGTCGGCAACAACTGTGAACAATAAAAGCTCGGATCACTTGCCTCTAGACAACTACATGAAGCTGAATACTATGCCGTAAGTATTGCACTTTGCTACCATACCTTTAAACATTTTGAGATAAAGGGCTAAAAGGGTCCACAATTGGACGGATATGCTTAAATATTTTGGATACATCGTTACGCTTCTATGCAACTAGTCACATCGGTCTACTTAACCAAAGCCCGACCCGTTCAGCGAGTAAAACTGGTTACAACCTCACGGCCCGCGGCGAACCACAGTTTTGTGCTAATCATTTCCAATGACTAATAACGATGGACGTTGTTAACTCTTTGCTTTGTACTTACATGTAATGTATTATCTTGTAGACATTTGGAATGTGTTGAGCTTTCTTTCCAGTTAATAATTACTGGTTTCGTAATTTTAAATCGTCGTTATCCTGTTGAAATGTAATAAATCGTTGGAGTTGTATCTCGTTATCGACTTAATAGTAAGAGCGCATTCACATTAAAGATTCATATTCTCAAAGGTCTTTGAAGTGCACCGAATGTGAAAGATTATGACCTAAACCCATCTCGTTTTAAAAGCTGACCTGTGTCTATCAGTATAGATAGTAATGTGCTGTTTAATCAATTAAAGTAGCGACCGATAGGGTTCATAAAATCAGGATAAAGCCGAAGTTACCCGGCTATGCGTTGACTTCATCACGTTAGTCCCGGGTAAGAACAAAGTACACGACACATACTTGTATCGAGAGATCGGATGTCTTGTCTCTTGATAAGGCGCCGGTCGAGGTGCGTGTTACGAGAGCGGGTCCGAGGCACGCGCTTCCGCAAGGCCGTCCATTAGAATGCAGGGAGCTCGCGTCCAAGGCTACATTTGCGCTCCGCGGTCGGTCGCTGCACCGTCGGCCGTCTTCCTCTCCGCTGTTTGCCGATTGGAAGTCGGCTCAGGAAGTGCCGTGAAGGTGACCACAAAAAATGTTCGCATCCAATCGGAAGCGGCTGTGATTTGAATTTTTCGACGTCTCGTCGTTCGTGATTTTATTTTTATTAACTTCCTTGATCATCACCGTGAATACGATTAGGACAGATAAACTTAAACCGATCACTTTGCTTTGTTTCATGTAGGTAGCATAGGATTGTATTTTACGTATTTACCATAGATTTTTTTTCGTAATGGACTCTCCCGTACCAACCAGCTCTTTTACTTGGCTTAGACCCGCATAAAAGTGTTGATATCCCTTTTTAAGTGAAAAATAAAAATATTTACCAGATACCTGTAATAACCTGGTAATTCTAGACTAAAACATATAAGTAAAATAATATAATTTCTACTTTCAAAGCCCCACATTATGATTTGATGCACACGAAAGAGACAAACACCCAGACCCTGGACAGAAATACAAATTCAACATTTAGGTAGACATCGAACCCGGAACCATGCAAGTCAGACTGGTATAGTGACCGCGTTGGCACGCGGGTCGTCAGTTGTAAACAAGCCGCTAATACGAACGAGCTGTTACGAAAAGTGGTTGTGAAGTAAAACGAAACAATTAATTGAGCACTGGAACGCGCTAGTACTAGACGGCGGGAAGCAACCGCGGGTGGTGAGGCAAGATACACGGACGTGGCGGTGTCGGTTTCACTGATCAACCTTGAGGGTTACTCTGGTTGCACAATCATAAACTCATGCTATTTATTCATATGTAACACGTTGTGCTTTAGCCTTGTTATATGGATTTTGGAGTACTATGTTTAATGTCCAGTTTCGATTTCTAGACGCACAAACACTTTCTTCATGTAATATTTTCTGCGGTTACAATTAAACGTTTGTATTAAACGCTACTGTGCTCTGGTTTGAAGTGTAGTAAAAACGTACTAGATACTCAGAATAATAACTCAAGGGTTTTCTACCCTACTGGTCGATATACTACACGACACAAGACTAAATACTATTTGAGTTTATCGATTGTTGGTCTTCTTTGTCATACATCATATAAAGTAATTATCAAACGCAATAGATCCGATGCTAAGACTCCTTTAGGTATGCCTTAGATATCCGTACTTGCCTAACATATGTAGTATGCCCTAAATCATAGTCATTCTAAGGGAAGAACCATGTCTAGATTGGTAATAATATTGTGATTATGGATCACTATTATATCAAGAATGCGTGTACTTATTTCTACAAACTTCATCGTTCAATCACAAGTATAGAGTTTGCAGGAAAATATCAATCAAATGAATACATTTGCAAATATGTATGTATATCGTTATTACTGGTTTTGTTTTCATACACCGGCAATTGATTGTTAATTCTTCCGTGTTCACTTAAAATCATATTAATAATACAGCCTAATCAGAATTTGGAATATCCTGGTTGTAATTATATCTAGTTGAATAATGATAAGTGTAAACAATTTCAGCTACCTTATTTACATTAGGTTCGGAACAATTACATTACTAACGTGGAAAAATATAATTTTAAAATACTTTCAATTCTATCTACTTCTATTGACAAAAATTAGATACTATATCTTTATAGCTTCCGCCTTTTAAAACCTAAATACTTTGACGTATTGACAATTTGAAGGGCATCTAATCATTTGTATACCTATGTTAAATGTCTCAGAAAGTATATGATTCAAAACATTTCAAACTGAATACATTATTTTTGAATACACTAGAGTTAGTGTATTCAATACTCGTAGATCGATATATAATAATCGATAGAGTTATCGATTGATACATGTTTTGTCACTGGTCCCCGATTACGTATGCATTTTCTAAAAGGTAAAAATGTAGACATGCCAGCAAGGATATGCCCTTTCAATGTATTATTTTCCTTTGAATCATGCACATTGTTATTAAACATTGCGACTCTATTATAATTCTAGAGCACACTATATCAATACATACGCGTAGGTCACGGACACACCTTGCCTCGATCGGTTTGATACGCTGCATTGAATATTAGATATTATGTCTGCTACTCATTATATTCAATTGAAATAACTAACACTTAGGTACATGAATGAGTAGTTATGTACGGTGTGATACTATGAAGTTACTCTCCTATAGTATTTGTATAAGAGTTACTTGGATTTTGTAGCATTGTCTAATCGTGTCAGGCTGAAATGTCATCAATGTTCAAGTTTAGGATATATATTTTGGAAATAATTTGCTGGCGTATCGTTAGTGCGACAATCAGAAGGCTCAAAATAGTATTATATTATTAGCAGAGCATAAAAGAAACTCATGTAGAGTTTTCCTTCCAATCTTTGTTTAGGAAAATCTATATTATGGTATGGAGTTTCATGCGCCGTTAACTCAACTCCATAATGAACACACCATGCGAAGCGCGTGACAATAGTAAATTGTTAATGAAAATCAGATTGCAACACATTCATACAGTAGAATAGAATTAAAATACCGCCAAAGACCTAAATTATCTTGTTATTGTAAGTAACAATAACATGATATAAGTATTGTACACCAAAAAGGTATGTAACATCACATATATACCTACTCAAAGTAACTTTTGTGCGAATATCATCGTTTTGTGCGAAACGTTCTGAAAACCGTGCGTGTTGTGTTCAAAGATGTCAACAATGCTATTGTGCTGAATAAATCCGGGGGCTTTCAAACAAACAAATACATTCGCACCGACACTTTGTTGCTTGTTTTGCATTCGGTTCCTGTGAATTTTTACGCCCATAACTTGAAATTACGGATTTTTCTTGAGAAACAAATGACCCACTTTTTCATACCATAATTCTAAATATTCACTACAAAATATAAACTTAATAGAAACTAAACATCTCTATTTGCCAATATAGCTACGCATTTAACTTAGATTGAAACATCAACATTCAGTGTTGATATGTTTCAACCTATATGAAAAATATCTTAAAAATATATACCTACATTTTATAAATCTGAATGCTACCCGTGTTAATGCTTGTTATATACGATGTTTGTTTTATCTGTTAATCACTTGCCTGCCTAAATCTCATTTGATTAGGAGTCAAAGATAAGTAATTGAATTGTTTCAGATAAAATATAATATCGCAACATTTTATTTGTGTTTTTCGGACATACAATACGTCTTTATTTCTGTCGAGTGAATATTACGCGAGTGATCTGAACAATGTAGTGTTGCTTGTGCGTTTTACTGTTTGTAACGGAATATGATAGCGACAAAGGTGAAACTTCATAATGCCATGACGCTGCCAATAATTTATTCCTGTAGAACAAATCATGCATACGGAAACTGAAAGGACACGCATTAGGAATAAAAAGTACAGTTACAATTATTTTATTGGCTTGTTCAATGGGAACTGAAATGCAAATGCACTACATAGTTGTCTAACCGTATCAATTGCTCTTTGGTTTTTGTTCACTTTCACTGCTCGAACGCAATGATTTGGGTGTCGTTTCGTGACGTGCTGCTTCGTAACATTGATAGTTTTTTTTTTACTAAGTGGAATACAGAGACGGAGAAATATCGCTTTCTACGGAGTTTGCATCATGAGAGGAGTTGTTTCATCCATTCTTTATTATTTATTATAGTGGCGTTTTTTTATCTGTTCTCCACTTAGTACGCAAAGTATTTAAATCTAAAATATGCATCTACACGTGATTTTTTTATTTTTTCATTTTGTGTTCCTAAAGCGTGTTTCATACATATCAATGAAAATGTATCACCATCACGTGTTTTTTGCGTTGTCAACAAATCGCAAATTTTGTTGTAAATTATATTTACATTTTGCCTTAAACTGGTAGATCTATGTATGAAGGTGAATTAGCTATAGTTTAATATGTGGCTAACTAAAAAGGTGGCCGTAATAAAAATAGCTTAGCCCTATGTTTAGAATCCTTGCCTTGTGAAAATTTCCTGACCTGCAAAAAGACAAAAAATCATAATTTCAAATTTCATCTGACCTGACATCGAACCTAAGTAATCGTGACCATTTGTCCACTCGTCAAAGGACCATTAATGATTCCACTTAAATGCTTCATTGTTCAAATGACACACGTGTTGGAAAATCGATAGAAATGGCCGTTCTTATCACAGTGGTCGACGGAGGTCGTCCGCCGTGGAAGAACAATACAACTGGTTTTATGGTTTGTTTTTATTTTTTCTGCACGCGAGCCGCGCGCGCACCGCCGGCCGTCGCTGATATAATCTTACCTTATAAATATGTTTTCAATATTCCTATATATTCCTATAGATATGATAAATGTGCAAATTCTTCGTCCCAGTACGTTACAAATAATCGCAAAAGTCTCATGTAACATTTATACTATTAGGAACATTAAGTTTCATGTTGTAATATTGTTAAATATAAATTAATTTCGTCGCTTGATATGTCAAATATCAAATTACTCGAAGTGTACTAATTAGTGAAAAATATCGGCTATTTGCCTCTGCAACCAATATTTTTTTTTATTTTATTAAAACAGTCCACTTTGAATTATCAAATTGCGTTAATTTATAATATAAAAATAAAAAAATCCTTAATATAAAAATTAATATCTTGTATTAAAAATAATAATGAATGTACCATATTAAAAATAGGTTTAAAGAATTTATTCTCAAAAAGACAAACAAGTCACTTACATGAGAACAGAGTTTACATTATTAAAATATACAATTCGTTCCTTATTAATTGATATGTGGGTATGTCGTCAAATGCAACCAATTATTTGCGTATTATATTTTAAACGTACGTATTTAAAACGTAATCGGCTAGTTTTACTTTAAATACATTTGACGACGTTACATTCTTAATAGAAGACGGTATTTTATTGTAAAACTGTGCACCTTCAAACGTAATTGTTTTTTTTCCATAATTAGTCCGTGTTTTGGGTAGAACTAAAAAACTCGACGTTATCTGTTGTACCTTCACAAATGATAGATTAGTATGGAGTGAGCTTCTCGATATCTTTCTTATAAGTATACAGGTGTTATAAATATATAATTGCTTGACGTTCATAATTTTGGTGTCTGAATATATTTTTTTAGATGGCGTTAAAAAATGATAATCAAAAAGAACTTTAATAATTTTGTTTTGGGCTATTTGAAGGTCATTAATTTTAGTCTTAGCTGCGCTTCCCCAGATCTCTATCAAGTAAAGTAGGTGGGGTTTTACTAATGAATTATATATGGTGTAGCGTATCTTACGTGGAATACAGCGGATTATTTGTCTTAATGAACCAATAAGCGACATGAGTTTATTTTTAATATGTTCAATCTGTGCATTCCACGTCAGGTAACTGTCCATGCGTAGACCGAGATATTTTTCGCAATTTTTTTGTTCAAGAACTGAATTATTAATAGTTAACGGGTTAAATGGAGGAATTATTTTATTTTTTGCTTTGAAAATAACGAAGCAAGATTTTGAAGTGTTAATTGTTAGTAGGTTATACTGAAACCAAGAAAACAAAGTTATTAAATCTTCCTGAGCTTTAGCAATTACCTCATGTATTGTTGAGCCAAAATAAAACAGGCAAGTGTCGTCTGCATACAAGCTTACTTGACCATGTAGTCTTATCTGGTGTATGTTGTTTATGTAGATCAAAAAGAGCAATAGCCCCAACACAGATCCCTGCGGAATGCCCCATGACACTGGCAGTGGTTTACTTTGGACTTCATTAATTTTGACTACTTGAAATCTGTTTGTCAAATATGATCGGAACATTTCGAGTGCAGTCCCATGAATTCCGATACACTCTAATTTTTTTAACAGGAGATTATGGCTGACAGTGTCAAAGGCCTTCTTTAAATCGATATAAACACCAAGGGCTATGTTCTTCTTGTCGATGTTAAATTTTATTTTAGTAACAAGGTCGATGGTAGCTGTAAGAGTGCTGCTTTTTGGACGAAATCCATATTGGCTATCAGAAATAAGATTAATCGAATTTAAGTAATTTAGTAGACGCTTGTGTAAAATATTTTCAAGTATTTTGGACAGCACAGGTAAAACTGAAATGGGTCTATAATTGCCGGGATCAGTTTTAGGACCTGATTTATGAATAGGGGTTATCTTTGCTATTTTTAAACTATTGGGAAATATTCCATTTATGAGTAATTTATTATAGCAGTTTGTCAAGTCATAAGCAATTAGGTCACCTATACGTTTGATACATTTAGTGTTAATATTATCTAGCCCAGCGCTGGAATTTGAGTCAAGATTTTTAATAATATAGTTAATTTCATCAACACTGCATGGTTCAAGATTTTCGAGTCTTGGAGGATGAATGTTCATAGGCAATGCTCGTGTGTAATTTTTGTGAAATTTTTGGGGTATCTCATTTGCTAAATCGGAACCTATCGTTGAAAAGTATTGATTAAATTCCTCACAAATATGACCAGCGTTAGTTATCTCTACTGAACCTTTTAAGAGTTTTGAAGGAGCACAGTTTTTGTTAATTTTGTTTTTAGCTAACTCGTTAATAGTATTCCACATTTTTTTTGGTTTGTTAACACAGTTCATTAATTTATTATTATAGTAGCTATTCTTCGTATTTTGGATTAATTTCATTACAGAGTCTCTTTCTAATTTAAACTTCTCTTCTAATGGTTTATTTTGTCGATCTTTCTTTAATTCTGCCCATAAATAGTTCCTTCTGGTGATTTTATATATAATGTTCCCGGTTATCCAATCTTTTTGTGGTTTATTCAGTATTTTGGTCTTTGTTATTTTGCAGTCATCTATATTTTAGTCTTTCTTCTAGCTTTATATACTCATTTCCGTGCCGTCCAAGTCCGGCCTCTTTAGTTAAGTTATATAATTTATTATAATCTATTGCTTCATATTTATATCGGATCCTTGGTGGAGATTTCGTCTTTTTTAGTTGTAGGTAAATTTGTTTGTGATCAGAAATAGTAGATTCAATTATTGCCATATGGAAGTAATTATTTTTCAGATTAGTACAAACGTGATCGAGAATAGACTTTCGTGTTGCTGAGTCCCTGGTACAGTATTTTTTACATTGTTTGTTGAGTAAATTATATCCGATTTCTCTCATTAGGTCCTTGTAAAGCTTTGTTTTTCTGTCATTGGCAAGGAGGTCGATATTAAAATCTCCGAAAACTATAGCTCTTTTCCTCTGCTGTAATTGGTAATTATATGTTTCAAGAAAACTCTTAAAATTTGTATCGCCAGGGTTGTACACTACTCCTATGTCTAGCGCGTATTGATTGAGTTGTATCCATAAATAATTGTTGCCGTCTACATATTTTGATTCAGATAAGCAATGTTTCAGGTCATTGTGTACATATACAGACACTCCGCCACCTCTCGAGTCCGTTCGGTAGTTATAATAATGTGTGTAATGCGGTAATTGTAATTCCATGGCATGGGTTCATTTCTAATCCACGTCTCCGTAAGTAAAATGACATGCGTAGTTGCTGGTATTGATCTAAGGACACATTTAAGCTCATCCAACTTTCCTTTTTTTCGTATACTGCGGGCATTTAAATAGAAAAACGTAAGTTGCGATTTGGTACCTTTTAGTTCTTGATAGTTATTAGTTACTATGTATGTATTATTGTTAGACTCTAATTCTATGTTGCGACCTGCTGTGTGAAGTTTTTTGAGCTGTTCTTTATTATGTTTGGTATCCCGCTGATGTATTTTATAGTTAGGCCATCCTCTCCCTCGTTTATGCGGCGTGTTAATTCTTCTTTTAGAGATTGTAGATATTTCAGTTGAGCCGGTGTTTGGTCGGAGTAAATTTTGATATTTTCTGGAAGCTTGCTTTTTTGGCGTAGTAATTGTTTTGCTGGCCCTAGTATGTCATAACAGACCTTAATTCTGCGGTCTTTTGCCGGGTTATATTTTCCTATTCTTATAACTTTAATGGGTTTGGGAATATCATTGCTAACCAAACGTGTTATCTTCATTACTTCAGCTTCGTCTTTGCAATATCTTTCTTCTGATGTTTTGCTATTTTGTTCGGGTAGACCCACAATTATGATATTTTTCTCTCTCTCACGGCGATCTTGTATTTCACGAATTAGATGTTCATTTGTTTGCAGTTTATTGCTGGTAGGAGTAGTTGGTGTATATGCGTTGAGGCTAGATTCCAACGATTTCAGTTTGCCCTCGTTTAAACGCACATTATTTTCAAGTGAAATTATTTTTGTTTTAATTTCATTTTGCTCCGATATGATATTTGTAGATGACGATTTAATATCAGTAATCTGTGTTTTAATTTCTGTAATACTCTCTCGGATTATGTTAATTGTTTTTTCATTGCTTAATTTTATTTCAGTAATTTGAGATTTTACTTCAGATATGTTATCTTGCATTTTATTCATCATTTGTTCATTGGTTCCGGTATATTTTTCTAATAGGGCAGTCATATGGGTTAGTTGAGCACGCATGTCTTGAATTTCTTTTGAACAGCTACACCCATGATCGAACGGTTGTTTTCGTTTTCGATAAGTAATGGAAGAGTCCGTCTCCATAGTACTTAGCGCGGGTATATCTGGTTGCGAACTACTGCTGGCTGTAGTTTTAGATGGCGAACGCAGTAGGCTCATTACTAAGTTCTCAATACACTGCTGGCATAAATTGCTTTTGCTAAGTTTTGTCGAATATCGGTGTAGCAGTGTACTACGAACAGATTATTGGTACGTATCAGGCATACCAGCAAGCGTAGTGTGAGTGAGATGAAAAATAGTGGTCATACTGTTTCCTCGCGGGGGTGAAGAGAGCTGCTCGCACGCCGCTGTCCACAGAGCTATTGTTCTTTAATTTCAATATAATATAAGAAAGGCGCAAAGATCACTGTAGTTAAATCACTGATTGGAGTTTATTGTACTATGTATTACGGTTTAATTTTAGCTGGCACTAATTATTTATTTCTTAGCAAATTATTGTAACACGTCTTCTCTTAGCAACGAACGAACGACGAATCTCACTTTTAAACATTCTCAGTTGATATCTAGGTCACGTAAGCTACGAACATTTCAATTTTCAGGTTAATACGCTGATGTCAACCGGTAATTTCTTCATTTAGGTATATACCTACTCTCTATATACCTGACCTCCCTCAATTCCATCCATAAGTATTATATTTGTAATTTTAATACCTATCGAGTTAAAAATATTATACATATATCCAAGTCATTGAGCCGCACATAATTTTAATGTCACTTTCAAAAATGAAATTATGTTATTATGAATCGCTAATGTATTTTACATGGATATAATAATGAAATGGTAATTCGGATTATAACAACATTACAGCCGTAGGTAGGGATCGATAACCTTTGAGAAAAGGTTACTAAAATTACCAAATTCTTACCTCAAACTACATAAGCACATGCTTTTCTGTATCACTTAATATCCCCATT
This sequence comes from Urbanus proteus proteus, assembly GCA_018251915.1. Classification (NCBI taxonomy): domain Eukaryota; kingdom Metazoa; phylum Arthropoda; class Insecta; order Lepidoptera; family Hesperiidae; genus Urbanus; species Urbanus proteus. The sequence goes on from DWPV01000014.1 coordinate 34,249, forward strand.
TATATAGTAGGTATACATATATTGAATAAAATATGTAAAGTGAATTTCATAGATTCTTAATGAGAATAAACGATTAAACCTAAACCTAAATATAGCGTTACGGTATCTACTTAACATGACGCACAATTAACCAACTGAGGCGTAATAGAATCATTAAAACCACTTAAGTAATTATGAGAACACTCCCTGTGTTCCGTTTGTTATATCAATAAGTAGCTTCGGATAAAATACGTCAATCATTTGTTTATATTACGTAGTTAACATACATAAATTCCATTCGTAAGATACGAGTATGTAAGTTTTGCTTTCACTTATTCAAAGTAGTCTGGAATGTTAAGCTAATTTCAATTTTTCGAAATGGTCGAGAAATAATTAGATAGGTTTCAAAAAGTAAGATATCACTCAAAGATAGTCTTTAAAACAACTATGGTGTTTATAAATCGTTTAGAAATTAAGACTAAATATGTTTGTCATAGAAAATACTACTTGGCCGGAGAAAAAGTTATGTACTTAAAGTAATTTGAAAAAAGTATTCGATAAATTCTTAAACGGCCAAAAATAGAATTTAGAAATATAGACGTGTCAGTTATTTATAATTTCCCCGCGCATCACGATAGTTTTTAATTACTAGTAAAATAAGAAGCAATCTTGAACGTCTAATTAATTTGCCAACGGAGTCGCAGAGGTAGTGCGGTAACCCGCAACAATGTCATACGAATTCAAATAAAAGATGTAAGTGAGCCAGTGAAAGAGAAAGGTAGCGAAATATTGTGAATAAAATAAAACCGCGGTCCGCCAGTCAATTACAACTTCGGGTAGGGTTGCCAAGTATCCGGATAGAGTCGGATATAGGCTTTAGGTCCGGCTAAATTAAACGATGTCCAGATTGTCCGGCTTTCAAATATAGGCATGTCTAGGCAAAAAGGATTTAAGGGCAAAATTTTAATCGTTTTTATCCATACTTAGCTATCATTTTATCATTTGACGACCCGGATGGCGCAATGGTTAACACGCCGGAGCGCTAATCCGAGGGTCCTGGGTTCGATTCCCAGCGAGGCGGAAATTTGAATGATGAGTTTAAATTTCCTTTTCTTGGTCTGGCTGTGTGTCCTTGTCTTGTGTGTTGTCTATGGCACCCACGACACAGGGAATCCTACTGTGGGGCTATGAGTGTGAAGCGTTATTTATTTATTTTGTTATTGAGTCGTCGAAGTTCGTGTTCCGCTGATGGTAAACAAACAACAAATTAGCTTGGTTTCTTGGGAATTAGAAAAAGGCCTCGGGCAGTCGGGCCTTTTACATCAAACGTCCGGACAAACTGGCCGGTCTGTCCGGCTATTGTTTGAAGAGCTGGCAACCCTAACTTTGGGAGATGAAAGCGTGCCAACTCGGTTATGTAACACTGCAGAACGGATGCGGCGGGACCGTTTCATTCATTCTCCGTGTTTATATCGTACGAGGTGATTCTGTGGCACATGGTTTTTACATGTTTTCCATTTGAAAATATTAGCCAAGTTAAATTTAATATTAAGTTTGTAGAATACAAGCGCTTATGGTCTATATAGCCCATCCAATTACCCGATTTATAAAATAAAAATAAGGTGAGCAGAGAACACTAAAATATCATTGGTCAAACTTTTCTTTTTAATTGTTTTAAAATTTGTACGCGACCAATTTCTTAATTTACCTGGCTTGATATTTAGAAACATGTACCTTCTTTATAAAAACCACTGAATTACAATGGATTCGATGTAGTTATCTTATTACATGAAATTACCAATAGAGGTAATTAATTGCTCTTACTTATAACTGCAAAAAATGCTAAAAAATAATTTAATGCTATACAAATAAGTCAAAAACGCTTCAAAGAATAACCCACGACCGGTTCGGCCATGCGACGTCAATCCCGGTTAACATTATGCAAGCTTTAATGTCTGTGTATAACGTGTGTCATGTTATACAACACAGCGACCGGATCGTAGTGGATCTATGAATGGATCGTTATTGACAAATTTCAGTGTATCCTTGCTTCTTGAACGTGAAGCTAAGCACGCCTTTTTGACGTATAAATATTTACAAATTGTTTTAACAAACTAAATTTGTTGCTAACCGGGGGAGGTTTAAGGTTTCTTACGACGATTGATGAAGAACAACTACTTAAACTTACCCTAAATGTGTTATAAGGATTTCAAAGTTACAAACGTGATCTATATCTAGTCGTGGCATATAAATTGGTTGACTCTAAAACTGATATTACGAGTATAAGAGCAAAGTTTTCGCTAAATATAAATTATGTAACGATTTATCCACTAACTACTTAAACGGAAACGGAAACATGATATAAAATTATAACCTTAGTAAATTACGTTAAATTTAAGAAAAATGAAAGCGCGTCGAATAGTTAAGCACGCATAATTAAGACGATGTTTTAAGTTAATTAATTCGAAACAGTGCGAATAGCAATGCGGAATATCTTTGTTCAGGCAACATCTCTGTAGATAGCTATACATTTGGATACCTCGTTTGACTAACACACTTTTGTGTTTTGCATGTCAAAGACTTCTATGAGTTGCGATTTCTTTTATAGCATTAGGAATTGTATCTGTCCATAATAGAGTTATGCCGCTCCAATTCCGTGCATAACTTAGACATATCAAATATCCAATTTGTGACCTACATTAGATAATAATATAAGTACGATATTGCTTTTTAATTTCTATATAAAGACAGTATTTTATTATTCCTATTTGCGTTGCCATAATCTAAAATTCCGTCGAAGTCCGTTGGTTTACCTTACGAAAAATTTAAAGGTATATCATGAATGTACAGAGAGTAATTTAGACTTTTGAGAACCAAAAATAACATAAAAGCTACTACCTTGATAAATTTATGAGCATATATACGAAACCAACGATAAACACAATACTCGATGCCATTGACACCCAAAAATTATTGATTATTTATTATTTACACGAATCGCGTTAACTTGAACCTCATATCACAAGTTCACGGGTTATTGCTCGTGAAACACTCGTGCCGAGTCGTGCCACAATACCACAATGTATCCGTGTCACGTTTTAAGATCAAGTGCTTAAGCTCAAGTAGCTTAAGGAGGGATGGACAGCAGCGTCTTCCTGTAACATCAACACTCACTTCGGTCACCGACACGCATGCCAGGCGCGGTGATTATTGCCTCGAACGTGCAAGATGTGGAATGAGCTTCCTCCTGAGGTGTTCCCGGAGCGCTATGACATGTGCTCCTTCAATAATTACGATTCTTCGTAACGTGAGTGCTGTGAGCGTTATGGGCGTTTACAAACGTTGAACGTGACAACGCATTTGACTAGGTTTCAAATAATTAACAGCTTTTATAGCCCATTAATATCATAAAGTAGCATAAACTACTAACTAAACTAATGTCATAAAAACCTATCTCTAGGCATGTCCCACATAGACCAGACACTGTAAAGACTTCCACGATATAAATATAACAGATACCTATCTCCAGGCAGGGTTACGTAAGAACACGAGTTTATCGATCGCAAAAAATATTATCGCTTTTCATGTATACGGAATTAAGTGCATGTATATAATTGTAAAACCAAACAAATAGCGATAGCAAGAGGTACTAGCGATAACCCGGCGACGATCATACGAGTATAATAATTGATTATAAGTATGTATTACTAGCTGATCCCCGCGGTTTTACCCGCGTTAAAGAAATAAAACGTCATACATATTTAAACATAAGTGATACGCAGCGCTCCCGCGACACCACGGGCGTGCCAGTGGAGCACACGCTATTGTGTTTTTTGAAAATTAAAGTAGTCTATGTTTATGTATGATTACTTCAGACAAACAAAAAAAAACATATTTTTCATAGGTATTGTGTATACTTTCATATGCATTGAGTAAAAAGTTGTTATTTTGAAATCACAAACAGACACTTCAAATTTATTTGTATAAATTTATTCATTTTCGTATTGTGCCGATAAAATTACGAATAAGACGATTAACTCGTTTATCGCTTATTAATTCGCGAATGTCCAAATAGGTATGATATTTTAAGTTACAGACATGCCTACGGAGTTCCTCGCGTTCATTATTTTACTCCTATAGTATTATTTTTACTTAATTACTATTTAATAAATGTAAATCAAAGAAAGGAATGTACGAGTGAACATTTCGTGCTAAATTAACTTGGTACCTACTACTGATTTACAAATTTCCAGACATTAATTTAAGATTGACTTTTGATTTGCATAGTATAATAGATGCGTCAATACACAAATCGATACAAATTACTGCATATATTCATTATTTCGCTTCGAAAGAATGTATCTTTTTTGTTTTATTGGGCGTCATGTACCCATAATGTTAAATACGTGTAAAGTTTTACTTTCCGACATTACTATGTCTAAGAAAACATCAGAGGAGTCAGCATTATCATGAACTATGAGGCACTACTTATAAGCTCCACGGTTAGTTACGGTAGTGACATCATAAATGAGTGTTGAATGAGACATGTAACGTGTTATACATACTGCAATGTACCTCCATTTGATATGACGCATCCAACATCGTACGATGTGGTATTTTCGAGGAAATTCTTATCTATAGTATGTTTAAATTATTATATTATATTATTTAAAATTATTACTTGATAGATTTGAATATTCGGTTATCTCTTTAAAGTATACATATTTTTGGGTTTATAAAAGTTATTGTTTTAAAATTCAAAAATAAATGTGTACCTATATAAAAATGTGTACACAAAAAATATATCTTTTTCTAGTTTGTCTGTCGCCTTCATCATCACCAATTTTCATTATTTTTGGTTGGAACCATTGAGTTGCAGTGAAGAGAGTAGTTATAGCCAATATAATTTTTGTATGATATCTGACTATGACAAATTAATTAATATATAACTACCCCATTTCAAATTTAAATGTTTAAATTTGACAACTCGCATGGCAGTTACCATATTGGTATGAATTGCATTGAGTCCTGGGTTTGATTACCAGGTTTGATACCAGACAAATATCTGAAAGATAAATTTTGATTCCTATTCTAGGTATTTGTGAACTTATCTGTGTGTGTCTCTGGCACGCACGACTCAGGAGAAAATCCTGAGGGACTATGAATGAAGAAATATTTTTTAGAAATATGTTTTTAGTTTATAATTAATTGGGCGTAAATAATACAATCTTATGTAAATATTTTAAAGTATCGTCTGAAATAAAATGTCAATGATAAAAATGCCTGTTTTTCTGCTTCGAGATTCCATTAACTATGTGAGCCACAATTATAAAATTTGAGATTCTAATCAATCTCAGGAGTTTTAATAAGTATACCAAATTTCATGTATTTAGCTTCTACGGATTTGGAGTTACTAAAGGGTTCAAATGGTTTGTGTAAATATACACATAGTGCGGTTACAAACATTGGCTTTGAAACACAATCATGTTTCAAGATCATAATGATTATAAATTAAATTTCTTTATTTACCTACATTTACATTCTCGTTGAATTATTTGGCTCTTGTATATACTTTGCTCTTGTATATACATTATTATGAAATGTAATAACTAAATTGAATTGCAAATTCTGTGAAGGTAAAGTTAAAGTTAAGTTAAAATGTATAAATGTATAAAGTCACAGTTAGTATAATTAAACACTGCACACTTACTGCTAGTTATTCTTATTGTGTAACACGTCAACCTGTATTATTTATTATCATTAACATAAAACAGCTAGCATACCTATATATCATAATATATATATTAAACTATTACATCTATACAAATAAATAAAATTGAAGTGTCTGTTTGTGATTTCAAAATATCAACTTTTTACTCCTAAACTAAACTAAACTACACATGATACCTTTGACAAAAATGCAAATAAAAAAAGAATTGTCTGTCTGTCTGTTTATTTATCTATTTGGATGAGGTAATTTTCTAAACAGCTGGGCCGAGTTCGACCGGACTTTCATTGGAAAATCGCTGAAGGTCTAAAGCATAACATAAGCTACTTTAATTTCTGAAAAGTGCATAAGGACATGCTCCATGTGCATGTGTGTGCTGTCGCGGGACAGCATGGTGTCATTCATGTTTAAACTAGTTTTCGCCTGCGGCTTCGCTCGCGTTAAATATTAGATTTGTATACTTCAGGTGTAGTTCTAATGCAATTCAATCTTATCAAGTGGCCGTAGGTGTAAAAGTATGTACGTTGTAAGTATAAAATTTACTTTTCTATGCCTTGGGAGTAGTATGTTTTTTCAGGATGTAAGGTACTCTATGTCTTTTTCTGAATATGTTACCATGTGTGTGCAAAGTTTCATAACAATCGTTGAGAAGTTAAAGTGTGATGGTGTTACAAACAAAAAAAACAAATAAACGGACTTTCACATTTATAATAATGTTTAAATATGTATGCATTTTTACTTCTTAAACGCGGGTGAAACTGCAGGGATCAGCTAGTTTCATACTAAATTTCATAAAAAAATTATTTGACTTGTAATTTTTGGAGATTGAAATTTTTCTAATATAAAGCTATTGAAATGTATTTAAATTACCTTCTTACCCTCAGCTGGGTTGGATTCCAACATATCATTATAAAGTAAAATGTAATGTGACTAGAATATTGATTAATTAGTTAGTTTAAAAGTCAGAACTTCACAACGACAAGACTAGTCATAATAGGTAGGTACTCAAAATACTATCTAAACTAAAAGTAAATAGAAGAGAAAGTAAATGGACAACTTGAACTGGGTCCAACACTGATAGGCATTAGTTAGTATAACAATTATAATTAAAAAAAAATTTTAGTGTTCATATTTATGTTTCTGACTCATTAAAATTTTTGTATTAATGTAGTTCATATCCAAATAAATATTTTCCTTGGAAAATTTAAAGGTAATAAAATTTAATTCATTCATTAACTCAATATAAGGTACCTATTTATTGAAAACTAAATTGATAATTACAATGTTATCACAACATATGAGTAATGTTAATTTAAATTATATTCAATAACTTAATGTACTTTTCAAATGATTATAGGTATAATAAATTTAATTTATTTTCAAATTGATTTATTAGGGTATATGAATATAAATCTACACAGAATTATTACCTTTTAAGATGATCATTATCATTATAAATATTTATTAGTACGATACATAGGGTTTTAAATACATCTTCTGTATATTAACATCATTCCTTACGTGCCCTTACATAACCGCGATATTATATCAAGATCAATATACGCATGATAAACCAGTTAAATATTTACGAATACTATCTCAGCCTTCCTACCGAGGTTCGAGCATAATTATTAACAAGACAGAAGCCTTAAATTAAGTGCTAATTAGAGCGAAAATGAAAATGAACTCTTCATAGAGGTTAGCTGCAATTAACATACCTTGGACGATTCTGCATGTAGTACTGGCCCCCGAAAATGAAAGCCATGTACACCCCGACGTAATAGAAAGCCACCGTCCAATTCTCTGTCATCCATTTTCGATAATCTTGATGAATAAACTCGTTTTCAAATTCGAAAATATACGAGTAGTTCGGCGTTATGTCCAGGTTATAAGTCATCGTTGACTCCATTCTACAGTCCGTAAGCAACACTACGTACCACAGTTCACGGTTAAGTTAACGATGCACTATCACCGGTACGGTTAACCTAAAAGTTTAACGAGATACAATTATGTATCTTTATCACAGACGGTCAATATTTCTAAGACGAGAGGCGTTTCGCCGCCTTGACACTTATTCCAGTAATGATCGCGGATGCCTGTATGTTGACTATTTAATCGCGGTGACGAGGCGTCGGCTCGAGCCCGAACTTATTTCACTCGTCACAACGAGTATAGCGAGCGCAACGAAACCAAACGATGAATGAAGAATGAACTCGATGTTGGCTTTACGCCACACATGACACTTCCGAGCGCCCCACCGAGCCATCGACTAAAAAACGTTTGACATTTAGTCATTTATCCTCCCGTCCGATTACAGATAGTATAAGGAAGTAGATAAAATATTTCATAATAGATTCATTGAGATTAATTTGATATTTATTTTTGTTACAAAAATTACTTCATACAAATATAAAAATATGTTTCTTCTATAATATATAGAAATCTTTAAAATTATTTACATTACTACTTATTTGCTTAAATTGCTCTATATTAATACTTGATATTGAATTTATATTTAACTGGAAGTTTCATAAAAAGCCCAAATTCCTTTTCTCACTACAAAATAAAATAATATAGGTAACATGGAAACAAAATCCATGATATGCCACCACAGAACAGTAAAAGGTTTTACTGTTCTCTGTATGCCACTGCCGTCTATGGATATTTGTAATATATGCCCAGTAGGATGCCAGTAGGTATGACTTTATTACATTTAGTTAAACGTTCCTCGTTTACGTTTGGGCCCATACGTGCAGCGCTCCTAGCGGATCCCTTAAGTACTAAAATTCTGCTATAGAAGAACGTGCGTAAACGTAAATCGAGAACGTATCAAAAAACGTTGCAAGCTCGTACTAAGGGTACGGGTCTCATGTAAACAGATGCATTGCTCCCCCTGAAGACTAAGATGGAATCCCTTCGTTATGTATATCTTCCTAACCAGCTAGCCATAACCTAGAACAATAAATAAAGAAGAGTATCTTCAAACTAGAACACAGTTGCTTTCAACATTTATCCTCCGTATTGGAAATCTCATAAACTTTGGAAGAATGAACCTTATTGGAAGAATCATGCCATTTATGGTACTAAAAAGCCATACGACTAAAAAGAGACAATAATACAAATACAAGAATACAATGTAATATGTACCATTTTTTTAAAATTTAAGTTTAGATTTTTTTAATTTAAGTAATCAGGAGTGTTATTTAACACTCACGAAACAAATTTCAATTCCAAACCTATCTGTCAAAGATGACGTTTTGTACTATACGCTGGGATTGGCCATAAATAGCATCGTTACAATTCGTTATAGTAACTGGTATGATTATAAGTCCTAAGAAAGGCTTAAATAAATGTTTATGAACCTACGTCTATTTATTCTTTTTTAGTTCACTCATTATCCACCCAATTTTGAACCCAATCGGCGCTAGTATCGACCAAATTCCAATTCCAATCGCGCGGATTTGGTTTTTTGAGTAGCACTGCAGATTGGTGATTTTAAACGTCAGTTTATTTTCGCCACACAAGAGAGAGAAAGATGAGGAAGAGGTGTAGGATCTGATAAGTATGGAAAGCGCTATAACCAAATACGAGTAAAAACATAGACATTAAGCTACGACTGCATTTCGGTTTTGAAATGTATGGTAGGTACTTTATATGTAGCAATGAATCTGTGGCCGACGTCACATTCAACTCTAATGTTATGTTGGGTTAATTGTAAACATCAGGTGGGCCGTAGGTATGCTCATCTGATACTTTATATTATAAAAAAACTGTGGTGTATACAGAGTTTATTAAGTAGGTACTTACAAAATCATTGATTGCAATTAAGCACCTAATTAAAAATCAAAATGAGAAATGATTAAACGTGATGAATATTGAAAGAAAAAATACCTAAATATTTTAACACTTTATTATTCGATATTTTATGAATACATGAAACAAATTAACCAATTTAAAACATACAATAACAATAGAGTTGTTATATCATACTGCATATAATATATTATGATAGATCTGTGGCGACATCGCGCTACTCGTCTAGAGATGGCGCCACTAATATTTCTGAATTACGCTATCGAAGATTCCTCAACATCTTGCACAAACTTGCATCTTGATCTCCCTTTGCCAAATATAAATTGTAAGGTACATACTTATTTTAAGTTTGACTTATATGATTATGATTATATGGTTATTCCTTTCGAAATAATTGTAGGTATCTTAAGAATGTTTGGAATGTTGCACAGAGATACATAATTTTAACTTATTACGCTACGATCTCTATTAGTAGGTTTGAAATCTTAACACTAAAATTAAGTTAATGTTACCTTCTTTGTTTGATAGCAAAAAAAATGCAAACTAGTTTGGACACTACACCGTTTTTCCACTAATCCGGTTACTGGAGGATGGTGTCACTTCCACTTCCACTCATCCGATTCAAACCAGCTTAGTGGAGGATGTGTCACTTGTAGTAAGGTAGCAGTAAATGTTTTTGCGTTAAAATCTATTGTTAGTGTTTGAGATGAATTATTCAAGAAAGAATGTTATCAAATATCGCAAGGATGTCTACAAGATTGATAGTTCTTTGGAAAATATCTTTAAGTTATGTTAAATATACCAATACATTTTAGATATAGGTATGCAATATCTTTCTTGCTTTTAAAACATTCTTTCTCTTAGAGGTGACCCGTGCCCAACAGTGCAAGAGTAATGGAAGGTACTCCTCAGGTAGGTACTCTTTAGGGACCTTCACCCGTAGGGCAAAACCTGGCTATTTACATAAATTCCATTCATATTAAATTTAAGTTTATACCTTTTAATTTTGTGTAATGTATACTTAAATGTTACAGATTTTTTTACAAATAAAATTATAATACAATCGTCTTCGAAAGTAGTAAATAAAATATTTATTATTTGAACTTCAAGTCGTAGCAGTTTATTGACACTGTGTTACTCTGAAAAATGCTTGCAAGGTATTTGAGATTACGATATGGGCAAAGGTGACCATATTGTTTATCCGTCTGATTAATTCCCGGATTATAGGCAATTTTGGAGAGGATTTGTTGGTATTATCAGTATTATGGATATCAGACGTGTTTACAAACGTATACATATAGTAAGCAGGATTTTCGCCAATGTTATAAATTTTATGGAATATTCCGGAATTAAGTTTCATTTGGTCTCCGGTTGTTAACTGATGGGAGTGTCCATTGAAACTCGGAGACACCTCGGGCTCGTAGACGACTACCCCTTCTAGTACTGTTAGGGTGACGTTGTCTAAATCTGTTGAAATGTACTTTTCTTGATCGTAACCTGCAAATATATGTTATTATAGTGGAAGTATGAAAGCGTTTGGTGTCGGTATTGAATAGCTCTACTATTTGTACACGTGGATGTCGTAGGAAACTATTAAAGGACAAACCCAGGCATGGGCAGCAGCGTTTTCTGTGGAACACCAAGATCCACTACGGCAGCGTTGACAGATGTCCCGATTTTGGCGGGACAGTCTCGATTTTTCAAGGAAAACTGAGTGTCCCGCGCAGGACCGGCTTGGTCCCGCTTATTCGGACGTGTCATTTAATTAACCCAAAATTCTTTAGAAAATGATCGAACGTCGATTTAAACAGTACAAATTAAAATAATACTGTACCCGGGAAATCAGCTATGAAAATCACGTCGCTTGCCACGTGCCAAGAGTGGACTTCCTGTCTGATATCTTGCAGGACAGTCCTCCAGCTTAGCGCTTCGTCTAACAGGGGCATGAGATACGCCGTCGGTGCAAACGGAGACCAGGAGACATTCAGCAAATCCGTTCTCGGATCAAATATCCTCTGCGTGAACCTACCATTCATGGATATCCATACATCTACATAAATGGAAACATTTTTCGTTATGGCGTTTCTTATTCCTTTCTTCTGCATTTGTCCTAAAAGATTGTCTTTTAAACAATGTGCATATTGGTGCAGCATATCGCCATGGCGGGTCCATCTTTCGTTTGGTGAGTAAAGGTAAGGATCGATGAAAAATTCAGCGTTTTTATCGTTGTCAACGATTTTTACAACAACTGAGTGAGTGTCCCAGGTGTGAACCATCATGTCCCAAGAATATCCATACAAACCCTTCGTCCAGTTATTGTAACCCTGAAAATTAAAGTAATAGTAATGAATTTGATTTGGGATAGTAAGGATTTAGCAGTATAAAGCGTATTCCAATCGATTAAAATTAATTCAGCTCAACGTGGAAGTCGTTAAAAATGTTAAAATATAGCAACAAGATTTGACTCATATACATATAGTACTATAACATAATAAATAGTAATTTTCGTATTATTATTTTATTAACAATATTTCTTTAATAGGTATTTAATACAAGCCTTTCCATAATTCTATTCGTCTTACAGGATATGAATTTATTTACAATTCAGTTATGGCAAACTCGGTAAACCAGTTAGTTAAATTTAAAATTTACGCGGAACTCTGTTTATAATGCTTGTATTATATAAAGAATCCATTTCCGTATCAATGTTAAAGTTGGATTGCTGCCGCTCCCTACCCTACCCCTTTGGCAAAGACCATGGCTGATGGTTTGAAAGGTTGAAATTATTTGCTGAACATTGCATTAAGACAACCACAAGAACCGTCACTTATTAAGGTACTTAATTGAAGTATGTAGGTACTACATTTATTAGCAGACTAGTTAGGAAACAATGAAGTGAAACGGGTTTAAGTAATACAACATGAAATTAAATATCGTAAGTAGTTTCTTTTGTTCACAATTAAATTATGGGCAAAATCCTTGCGTTATTAACAATTATAATAGGAAATCTTTAGTATATTACTTGTTTACTTTAACACAGCTTTTTATATTAACACTTTTATTTACCTGCGTAATAAAGTGCGAAAATGGTAGAAAAAGTTGAGTTACAACATGAATAACAATCAATACTACGGTAAGAAATTTATAGTAATTTTCTTTCTGTTCATCCAATTCCTTTAAATTATCTGTACCATCTGTGCTCTTCAAAACTTTAGAATCTTCAATTTTATCATTGGATATCATGGTGTCATTAACTTTGTCATTATCTTCATATGAATCATTAATATCTGTTTCATCCTTTTTGCCATTTGCAATATCATTATCATTTAAACAATTTTCGATCTCTTGAACATTTCTTGCATCACTATTTCTTGACGAATCTAAAACTTCTCCATGTTTATTTGTATTATCTTTTATTAGTTGTATATCTTTCTCATCTTCAGTAACTTGGTTACACTTAACAATTTTGTATTTTAGAGTTCGGTGGAAATATTTACAGCAATCCGCTCGAACTCTCGCGTAATGAGTATTTAAATAACTTGCAACGATTTTTGGCCAGTCGAATGGATAGAAAAGAGGCATCGTAGCCAAGCAAACCCATGGAAACATGCCTAAAACACAAAAAATCAATACAAATAGATACTTTTAGCTCAATTGAAATAGAATAGAATATTATCCAATATTATTCTTTCAAGTATAATTTTATTCTTTTCCTTTTTTTCGGTGCGTAGGTATATTTATTATTTCAACTACTCCAAAAAATCCTCAAAATAATAATTACTTTAAATATAATGCGTTTTAAATATAAGTCATAAATTCCTAGTTATTTTTGGAAATTTTGGGGATTTTCTATCCAAGCTATATGTATTATACAAACCTATACTAAAGAGACGACTGTTCATCAAATGGAAAAGCGCGCAGAAGAGCATTGCGACGTGGCGGGTGCGTCCCCACATCATCCACACCGCCACCGTCAGGTCGAACGCGAACACGAACCAGTGCACCACGAGGTAGTCCGTCTGCGACGCCGTGAGGAACAGCCTATGGACCAATGAAATCCTTATCAGAGAGGAGCTTTACAATCCCTGCTACATGGCGGACTTGATATTCAGTGATCATAGCTAAGATCTTCTGAATGTCTTTGTTAACATCAGTTCGAATAAAAATAGCAGAGGGATGGACTGCAACTTACGATAGCGATTCTAATATTAAGCACACATCATTATCATTTTTTCATTAACTTTTTTTTATATAATTAACCTAACTATAAGGCTACTTGATGGAAAGTAGTCACCGCCCCTATGGACATTTGCAATACCAGAGGAGTTGCCAATGCATAGCAACTTTGAAGGAGAGCTCTTTTGCAATTATCCACATCTTGCACGTCCTTGACAAGGAAGAACACACAAACCGAACTGTGGAGGACCGCCACCAGTCCAGTTGGTGAGGATGGAACTTCATTCTTCGGCGAGTAGTGCGAAGGGAGAAGGGTGACGTAGGTACTAGGTCAAAAAGTTTCTCGGAACACTCGCCATTGCAAACCAAGTACATATTTATCATCATAAAATTAAGTTCATGGATCTAGAAACACGGTTGTGTTTCAAAGCCAATGTTTGAAGCCGCATCATGTGTATATTAACAGGAACCATTTGGAGCCACTTATGACCCCTTAATTTCTCAGAATCCGTCTTGTTTTAAGGAAAACGATGGTAAATGGCTAGGCTACATTACAAGAACTACAATTTACGCCCATGTGAATGTATGAAGTGAGTGCTTGTACAGTTAGGGTGTGTAGAAATAGCATATTGGCTTCTACATGAGATCTGATAACTTTTTAATAGTGCGGGCCATGATATTGTCTCGGCAACATTAGCTTCTATTATTACATATATGTTTTGATGAGATATACCTTACAAGAGCAATAAGTGCTACATATATTTATCGGCTTAGCCATTATTTATTTAATTTATAGAAATAGATGACGATGTTCGAAGTTTATTATTTTAATCGTGCAATAACATACTTTTATATTAATATGTTTTATAGTTAGTTCGTAGAATACTCTGTTATATAAAAAATAAAGCATTAATGTCCTCTGACTTTCGACGCAAAATCGACAATAATATTTACATACTCGTAAAGTTGTGAACACTCATAGGAAATCTTTAAGTTATTTACTCTCGCTACTCTTTGCTTAACAGGTTCTTGTCGATGTGTCATGGTGTCACATAATATATGATATTATCTTTCTGCGATCAATATAAAATCGTATGTCCTTTTTTTGGTTGCTTATTATAAATATGGCTGATAAATTGAAAATGTATTTAAAGTACCATTTATTTAAAGTACCCAGATGCAATCTATAATTAAAGGTAGGTGTTAACGTTATTGTTTTTTAAACCCTCTTTTTCCATATTTAAAACTAATGATAAGGTAAGCTAAATATGTAGATAGCTTTTCCTCACTCATTTTTTATTTAAATTACATTGACGTCAATTTAACTTATTGGTATATTAAATTATCATACATATTAATGATAGGCTTTATTAGTAGATAGTTAAATATTTAATAAGTAGTTAAGTCCGGTTCTTGTCTGGAAACTAGAAAAGACAATGAAACCAGTGTCTAGTAGTGGAAAAATAAACAATAAAGATATCTGACAGGGATTGGAAATTATAGCCATATTTTTAAAAGATATAGGCTAAATATACTAATTTGACGACCCGCGTGACGTTGCTGCTACCATATCGGTCTGACGCGCAGGCTCTCCCGGGTTCGAATCCCGACGAGACCGATATCTGATAAATTTAGATTTATGTTCTGAGTTTTGGTGTTTGTGTATTCGTCTTTGTGTGTCCACGGCACCCACGACATAGATAATAATATCTAGCTTGAAAGAGATTATCTCTGAAATTAAATTATTGACTAGAAAGTGACTGTGAGTTTTTTCTTTATTGCTAGTTATTTAGACAACTTACTTGAAAGGGTAGAACACCCAGTGCTCACTGAGGTTCTGCACGGAGTATCCAGAGAGCCACTCGGCGCTGCCCTTCTTCACCCCCGCCATGAAGTACAGGATGAAGAATTGGTACTTGAGGATGAAGTAGTTCCAATAAGGAACTGTTTCTTTCCTAACTGTTGCATCTAAGGAAGCGTCGATAGACCTGGAATTTTTAAAATTAGTGAAGGAGCCAACGAGCATGTTTCTATTTGATGGTAAGTGGCCACTGCCGGCCATGGCCACCCGTAATCGACCTACAAGGTAAGTCTTAGCAAAGATAACGCAACAACATAAGATTAAGTTGTTTTTTATGTTTTTATTTCATTCGACGAAGTAACCAATTTGCTCGTTTTAATTTACAATTTTATACCAGTTTACCGAAACTTATTGAGCTGAAATTTTGAATGTTCGGTTTGCATGATTATTAATGTCATTAAATATATAAAATAAGGAGAATAATTTATATTATACTTATATACACCTCCATGATATGGATACCAAATGAAAGGACTGTGTGAGAAGAATACAAAAATAAAACTTTTAAATATTATACCTACAACGTTTTTAAATATTAAAAACGTTGACATACCATAGGACATTGGGTTATTTACCTCCAGTCATTAACCTACAGTTTTAAAACCTAAAATCCCCGTGTGGCCGTCCAAAGTTCTTCGGTTAACCATCCGAAATCCTCTGAGCGCGATTCTCCATCAAGCTCTGCTTCGGGCGGTCACTGCTCTCGCCGCACCGTCAGGCGCACGACGGTATGCGACCACCCTACCGCCGTCCTTCCCACGGTCGCTAGATGAACGGTTAGAGCTCCCACTCTAGCCCCCCGAAACCTCGGAGGCCCTTTTTATCTATCTAACTACTAGAGAAGGGGAAGTGGACAATACAGTGGACATTACATGGCAAGGTGAATAAAGAGTGTTTATCACCCCAAAATTGTCTTTATAAATATTAAAAAATTGATATAAGTATCAAACGAAAAATATTTTGTAAAGAGTCGATCTTTACATATTTCTTTCTAAACGATAATAAAATCAAACCAATTCGCAAAGTGTTTCGTTATGGATAAAACTAACTCCATAACGCATAAAATAAAAGAGGTTGAAAGCCAAATAATTAAAGCATTTTCTTATAATGTATGTTTCTGACACTAATCACCGTGTTTACAGTCACTAGATCTACTATCCGAAGATAATTACCTACGCAAGGCAGCACGTGGAGAAGTTGGAACGCCTCATTTAACTTCCCAAGTAAACTCTACCTAGCGAATACCGCTGGCTTTGACGTCTATCCGACATGCAGAGATAATTAGAACGAACAAAGTTCCTTAACGTGTCTTGTGGTAAGACTTTAATGGTAGATGTAGTCTGTAAGTTTTGGTTTCTGTTGTATGTATTATAATTCCAAGTAAAGTAGGTGTCCTAAGCATAAACACGGGCGTCGCGAATCGTCGGGCAGGAGCGCAGTTGATATGGGAAAGATTTGTTTTTTGCAACTATTGGGAACAGCTGACCTATTTGACGACGCTAAAGGTTAGAAATTCACTGGGTCAGATGTTTTTTAATCTCAATCTAATCTGATCCCCTTGCCCTCCTACGCCCATGAGCATCGTAAGCTAAACATTAGGTACAAGTGATTCAAAGCAACTGGTACAATTGATCAACTTCTCTTACCAGTAGCAATGCGCGTCGGTGAAGCAGAGAAGGAAAGCAACAAGTCCGAACAGGTAACTGTGGTTATTCCAGAAGCTCTTCTCAATGAGGAACAGGTACCAGTAGCACAGTGTGAAGACCACGGAGCTCATGCGGTACTTATAGCCGAGGGTTATCCCGAGAGCACCTGGAAGTCACCTTTAGGGCATCATTGGGTATCTACTATTTTCTATTTTATACTTGATTTAAGATAAAACAACACTCTAAAGCAGTGGTTCTCATTTTTTTTGATGGCGGAGCCCTTTTGTTAAGCAAAATTTTTGACGGAGTCCCGAAAAGTTACGTCCATTATTTTTATAATAGGTAATCATGTTAAATGTAAGTGTATATCTACTATAATAAAAGAAAAATAACCTAATTTGAGTATTCTCGCGGAGCACCAGACAATACTCAACAATAATTTGAGAATGGCTGCTCTAAAGAAAACCATACCAATAAAAGAAAAAAATGCATTGTTCACTTTCAATTAATAAAAAAATTGCCAATCAATTAGTAATCATACAAGATTCCCTGTTAACTGTTTCGATTTCAGATAAACACCACTCCTAATATTCGGATTCATAATAGGTACTACTATATACTGATATCTTAAAACTTACCAAGCCAAAGCGCTGCATACACAAGGGCCATGTAGGGCATCGGTACCGCTCTGATAAACGGTAGCAGTGGGAAGTGACAGGTCATGGGATCTCCCCATCGCTCCATCATCGTTGCACCGCCTCGCTCATCGGGAATGTCGAAGAGCATCGCCAGACCTGTCAACTCGGTTTGTTATGTAAATATAATGAAAAAAATGTTTGCAATTCGGGCAATAGAAATCAAGAATTATAATTTTACGCGCACACAAATAGGTATGTGCATAAAAATCAATTATTAAAAAGAGAGAAATGGTATTGGTCTACAGCGTAAATAAATATATTGCCTGAAAAATATCAATAAAATTATACAGTCAAGTATATTATTATTATATTATTTAGTTATTAGCCTATTATGAAATAAAAAAATAAAAAAAAAGTCTAGGAAGATTAGGAATTCGAAAATTACTAAGTCTCATGAAAGAAATCTTTCTCATCACACTCTACTAGAAACTTAATTACACTGCATTTCTGCTACCTACAATAGAAATAGTAGCATTTACAAAAACATCAAAGCTTGTAAACTAATTCATGTAATTAAGTTTAACGTATAAAATATTAAAACTTACCAAACAAAATCCTGGTGATAGTCAAAGCAGAAGGATCTTTCGGTGCATACAAATAGTTTACTATTCTTCCCAACGTCACATCTTGAATACGAAAACCAAATTGTTGTAGTGCTTTTTCATCTAGTGTTTTGTATAGTAATAATAATTTGTATTTCGCCGTACCTGGGTAATGAAATTAAATTCTTAGTGCCTAATACTTACTTATTTTATTACCTACCTGCTTAAGTATGAAGTCCATAGTTGGTGCAGTTGAAGTTTTTCATGGCCAGGACATACAATATTAATGTTTTGATAACGTAATTTTATGTGAATAAAAAAAAACAACAAATCACTATAAAATCAAAGTATCTAGTATAGTTATTTTGGAACGTACATAGGTCATACAACAACATAGGTTGTTGTATAAACTATGTCTTGTGTGAACTTAATTAACTACTGAAAGTAGCTGAATATATGTGATACATTAGGTACATTTTGTTATTCTTGCTGCTTTGGGAATTTGGATATTCCAGTATTATTTCAAAATTATTAAAAACATACAATATAAGAATAGGATAGGTACTCTTTGATGAACTTACATAATCTCTCCTTACTCATGACTTAAAGTTCTGGTGATCACCTCAAAGATACGGGGAAAACTAAGGAGAATCGAGGATAAGGGTTAACAGGTAAACATGGGTGGATTCGTTGAACATTCCATGTCTTCTTAATTATGGGTTAACTCCATTTTATAACATGTGCAGCCAAGCAGCAAACAGGTCGCATGTGTGCTTCCATAATCAGGAGAATAAATTATGAGACAGGAATATAATTTATTCAATCTTAGCTAAAATAGTAGGTACATAACTATTTAATTACGGCTTATGTACCAATACGTCTCAATCAACATAGGTACCTACTTCGTGTAGTAAGTATACAAATAATTTTAATAAGACGTTAATTTTTTTTAGTGTAGGTTTTATATTTGTGTTATTATACTATATTACTTATTATATTATATTACTTATTAAAAGGCAGAGTATATTTTCTTCTATAATATTACTAATTTTTACCGGAGCTTCGCTCGCGCTAATGTGTTCATTCGTACCAAGAGGCCGTAGATATCAAAGTAGGTTGTAGGTATAAAAGTAACTTTCCAATCCCTCGGACGTAGTACGTTTTTTGGGATGAAAGGTACTCTATGTCTTTTTCAGGTCCCCTTACTATGTGTGTGCAAAATTTCATTACGATCGGTTGAGAAGTTAAGGCGTGAAGGCGTTACAAACAAACAAACAAATAAACGGTAATTCCCAGTAAAAATCCTTTTAACATGTATGACCCTTAAAACGGGAGTTTAAGAATGATTGGTACATTATCGAATATATTTATTTAAATTTAATGTCATTAAGATCGACCGTGTTGTTAAAAACTCCTTAATTGATCTGATGTATGCCTTTAATTCGTAAACTTTAAATATGTGACTTGTGAGAACCGCTATGAAACATTTGATACTATATAACTATAATATATTATGCACACTTTATTTTACACTTTTCTATCGTAATCCGGTAATGTCCATAGAACTGTTAATTCCATTAGTTTACAACCGTAATACTAATAAATCACATTACTGTACATAGTCACATATCTGTCCTGCAATGAAATGTACCAAATTTATAGATAATATTGTGTTAAGATTAATTCGTACGATACAGTCTATTTTATAGTAGATCTTAATCTCTTGCGATTAGATCATTACTGACAAAGACTGAATGTTCTAAATACGTAGTCATTGTAATAATTTGATGAAATAAATCAAAAGATTAATTACTTCATTTGAATTTATGGTAATTTTGGACGTTTATTTAGACGAATTTCCGATCTTGAATGGCAAGCTACACATTATCTCCATATTGACGAATAAATATTTGTGCTCACAATATAAAAATCAATGAATTGAGTACTTCCCCTGATTTGTCAAATATTTGCTTAACGCAAAATGTGTGAATTAGTGTATTTTTAAGACTAACATTTATGTGGAGTTGAAATAAAAGTACAACTGTGCTGAAATAGTTTATTTCTCAAATTCTATAATATCTGATACATGTTCTACGAATAATGTACTACGATTAATAGACATATATTATTGTCAATCATAATATTCATTCAACACTTCTACTGTTATAACATTTTAACTATAATAACATCGAAGGGTTTCTAATACCTATAATAAAATTTGTAGGTTGTAGATTGTTTTACAAAATTATCGATTTTAAATAGATCCAAACGTTATTGTAGTTTTAATATATTTTGAGATTTTCCAAATAAATACCTTCGAAACATTCCAGTACTTTTTCAGCTTTTTTTGACTAGACTAAAATAATATTTCAACAAATCAATCGTAATTAATAACAGATATTATTACAATATTAACTTGAAATAAATAGAAACATTTAGTTAAACTTATTACAGATTCCTAAAACTATAATTACATATAACTGGATACATAGATTCACAGGATACCAAGTAACATTACTAGGAAAACATATTAATGTATTGTAGCAAATCCAATATTGTAATTTTGGTAATAATTACAAAAACGCAGCAACTCTAAGGTTGATACTATACCTATGCAATAGTCGTAGCTTAAAAAACAGCCTTCAGCCTTGCTCCTTTGCCCCAAACTTCCGTTAATTATGTTATAATTTATTAGACGTCAATCGCATAGGTGTAGCAACGCCCTAAAACCATCGATTTCATAAATTTGGACATGCCAATAATATAATCCTACAAATTGTTTTAACTAAAACGTAACTTAAAATTTTAGTAGTATCTTAGTACTACTTACTTTTCAGTGTAGTACCATACATGAGTACCAAAGTCTTACCTTATATTGCAAATAAGACTGATAGCAACCAAAACAAAACTGGAATCATTGAAAAAAGTGAATTTTAATATTTTTAAAATGAATTATGTAACAAATATCACAATTACAATGCCAAATTTATTTAAATATAACAAATATAAGTGGTCAAATATTTATGTAATATTTACATAAACTCCTCAAAATATTCGTTACATAAGCTTAATGAATTAAAATAAACACAATAAAATTATCATGACATAATTAAATTACGTGTGCCGAATATTTCTTAGGAGGTATTGTTGTACCATTGAACAAAACGGAATATTAAATTTAAAGCACCATTACATAAAGATTAATAGACATTGCTCCAATAGAAATATTTCAAATTACTTTCTTTTATACTATGTAATGATATAACAGAAAAACGAGAAGTAAATATAAATATGGATGACAAATTCATTTAGTAATATATCTCATTAATTTAACCAAGAATCACGGGATTCAGAAACCATTATCTAATTTAGATCTATTAGGTGCATACGGTACCTCTTTTTCTAATATTCTAAAATTATTTTGTTCGGACAATACCTAAGAAATATTCGTAAAAGATACCACTTAAAGAATAACTACAGTAAAATAACTCAACTCATAGGAACTCATCTCTCAGGTATGAACTACAACCGCCGTAATTAAAATTAAAATTGACACCATTTTCAAAACGGGTACAATTAAAAAACATCTTGAAATACAACTGTAATTAAATGTGCAATAATCTGCGTGCGTAAGTATTAAAAAAACTACGTTAATCAGCACACAATAATCGTAAATTTAAGCTTAAACTGCTCACATAAACATAAATGCCTAAAATAACTTAATTTGTATACAAATCATAGGCAAATATAACGAGATGACGCGAAGCGACTGCCGCTCTTCACGTCTTAAGTTGAAAAACTGGTTATGATTATCGAATATATAAGTTTTGAAACAGGAATAACACCGCTGACGTTACTACGATGACGCATGGCGGATTGTATTAACTTTTTAAATAGTTAAATTTAATATAAATATGCAAACATTGAATACAAAATTATACTACATTGATGTAACGTAATGCACCTAAGACGCTTATTCCCGGATTATATTTAGAATACTGTAAAATAATCCATGGATTTTTTTAAATTATATTTTTATGTTACAACTATATCTTCGATAGAGTCCATGTGATTGTATAACAGCTGAAGCAGGGTCACTACGTCTAGTTCTATAGCAACATTACTGTCGTTTTGTTCTGAGTGTCCTAAGACAGCGTACGGAGGTGCCGTAAGCAACCTTCGGAAGGACTCCAATCATATGATAACTCCATAGTTCTGTAAGTTTATTATTTCTATAACACAGAGAAAACATTATCAGACAAACAATGTATAGATTTTATCAATCCTATTTTTTCTACAAGAATTGTGCTTATTCTATGCATACGTAAAACGAAATTTAAAAAATCATACATATATTAAATACAAGAAAAATTTCAACTCATTGCAAGAGATCATAATACCGAATCAAAAATTAATAACTCTTTTTGTAGTATGCGAATTATCCTTCTACATTAACTTTCCTTAACACACAATACTTCTACAAACTTCTTACAAACGGAATGTGATCACAAAATAAATTCTTATAAAAAATGTAAATCCGCGAGATACGGTCCAAAAAACATAATCAAAAGAAAAAAGGTGACTACCTAAATAGTGGATTATAATCGAATAAATAGGTACAAGATTACAATATTTTTCATTAGAGAAAAATAATCAAAGTTCGATTTGAGATTACGAAATTAATTAAATATAACAATTGTTATAATATATTGTAAAATCACAAATACGTATGTTTGATGTTTACCGAATGATTTCCTATTTATCACGTCATCATTTTTACTTTAAAAACAAATAAAAATAAAAGATTAAATACTATTAAATTTTACTTAATCAGAAACTAGTGGATACAGATTACTGTATGTTAATGCTAGAAATATTTTGGTAATTTAATAGATTTGAAGAAAAATCTACATTTTCATAGTAATACAACTTTAGATTAAAAAAAAAAGAACATTATTTATTTCAATAAATTAATATTCATCTTCAAAGACAAATGAAGTTAATGCTTCATTTTTCTTATTAATTTTAGATTCTTTTTTATTTCTGCTTATAAATAAGGACGTAATATATAGTAACTATAGATTTGTGTGGCATTACGTTTTGGCAAATTCTATGGCAACCCGTTACTATCGCGTTAACCAAAAACTAAGCATGAAGAAATGTAACCTATATTAACTCTATATTGGCCGATAGATGGCGCGCATTTCAATATGTAATATACGTTTCTAATGCGACCGTTCGACTGTATCTGCGGCTCGATTAATTTATACCTTCGATTAGCCAGAGCTGGCACATAGTGTACATTTAGTTCCATGATTTGTATGTATAATGATAATTGTATGACGCGACGTCACATCTAAATCCTGTGTGTATTAAAATACTGCATTCGCACATGCATGCGTTTTTATAACCATGACAGTATACGAATGCCAATGTTTTCATTCTGTGTATTTTTTTAGTTAAGTTTTTTCTTATTTTCGTATGTACTATGCACGTGTCAGCCCTAGCTAACCGACGCAGTACGTAGTTAGCCAGTGGAGCAGTCCTCAGGGTGTAGTGGCCAGTGTCGTGGGGGCAGCATCCTCAATGGTCGTACACGACGCCGCCGGGGCCCGGCAGAGACGACGTGCCGCTCAGGTAGGTGTCCACTGCACGCGCCGCCTGCCTACCTTCTGCGATGGCCCACACTACTAGCGACTGACCGCGGCGGCAATCTACGGAGAATTTAAATTTGTGTCATTAGGTTCAATAACATTTTGCAGGTTGATTTAAGATTTGGAAAAATCTTATTTTGTAGAAATGTCAGGTAGACGGCAAGGTAGGTCCTGTTTTAATCTAGGAAAAATACTAAAACTGAACCGAATAATGAAACCTTACTTGATTTATTTATTAATTAGTTTATCTTACCTTTGCATTAATAAATTAGGTTATAATTGATAAATGCAGCACCCAAATGCACACAGAATTTAATTTAGATCATAATAATATGCTTACCTCCGGCAGCGAAGACATTCTTCAATGGTGTTTTATAAATATTGGACTTCTCTGTCTCGACGTTGCTGCGTGCGTCCAGGGGCAGATCTAGGAATAGAAAGTAACACTTCGTTATCACATCTCCAAAATTTCTATTTTAACAATACCGCTTAATGTGTTCATTATTAGGAGTGAGAAACTGAGGTCAAAAGTGAGTCGCGAGTGAGCGGTCGCCTTCGATAACTTTATATCTCAGAAACAAACAAGATTAAGAAAAAATTGTTTAATCCTGTCCTCCTCCGTTTCGAGGAGTCTATTGTTCAACTTCTGACGTCACTCCTTCATCTCCCAGCGGCCGCCGGCGCCCCGGGTCCACTGTGCTCAGTGTGTAGTGTCTGACGTCACGTACCCAGCTGGTTGGCGACGTATCGCTCGGGGCCCAGGAAGCCCATGGCGAGCAGCACGAGGTCCGCCGGGTACACCCGCGCGGTGCCCGGCAGCTCCTTCATCTCCCAGCGGCCGCCGGCGCCCCGGGTCCACTCCACCTCCACCGCTGACACGCCGCAGACGTTGCCTTCGCCTAGGTAGAACAAAAAATATCACATTAATTCTATTTTTAGATAAAATTAAATGAGAAAAATCAATTGCGTTACTACAGTCCACCTGATGGAAAGTGAGAACTGTCTCCCATGGATACCTGTGATCAACCCCAGATAAAACAGATTCATAACGGAGGCATTTGCGTAGGACATAGGGGTGTCCTACATCAAATATCGACAATCCTCGACGTGGTGCAAAGATGACGGGATGCGGAAGTTCCAGCTCCATCTCTAACAGAGAACGGTCTAGACAGGGGCAAATGCCGTCGGGGCCGTGGACGGTTGCAAAGGCTGTCAAGCGAACATAGTGAGGTTTTAGCTGGTCTGGCATATTGTTTCCCCTCACACTACGAGGAACCTACGAAGAGTTTCCCCACGAAAAACTATTTAAAAGATGCATTGCTACCCCGAGGACTAAGTAGAAACACCGCCACCAGGACACATGAGGAAAAATAACAAAAAAGTCATGTATGACTAGCCTATTGTTAGTAATTTTTAAAGTAATAATCATCAATGCATGCAGAATTATACATACCATCATCCAAGAACTCTTTGGTTAATGTTGAGAATTTTCTCGGGTCGTTGCCAAACTTCACTTTAACCTCCTCGTGTCCATAGTCCACCCTATAGCAAAATAAAACGAATTTTAATACTAAATTTCTTTCATAATAACAACAACTTATCAAAATCAATGTATATTATGTATATTATATATTATATATATTACACCACCGACTTTTTTTTTAAATAAAGAGGCAACAGATTTCTTAACATAAAAAAAAAACATGCACCCGAATACATTCCTCCTCCATTTCAAAGTCGTTAAAAAATTAAATTATAATGAACCCCACTCTACTTCTAGATTCATTACTATTATTCTAAAAGTTGTGTAGGCACCATATGAAACATTTGAGTACTTTCTTCACATTAATCTGAAAATTGAATGATTCTGTTACCTGAACACTCTGGGCCACTGCGGCCAGGGATTGTCCTGCCCGCGTGACTTCTTGGGCTCGGGCAGGATCTCGAAGGTGGTGATGGACTTGGCGCCCTGTCGCAGGGATGTGGCGATACAGTCGCAACTGCGAAACGATATATTATATCAATAAATGATTTAGTGAAGTGTCTTTCTTGTTTGAAAACAAACATTTCCTTTACTTTAGTTGTATGTGTATTTTTATAATTTTTGTTTTCTTCATCCTTATTATCTATTCTTAAGTTTTATTACAAACTAGCTGACCCTCGCGGTTTCACCCGCGTTTAAAAAGTAAAAAAGAATACATATTTAATCAAACATGTCATCCCGCTTCGCCTTAGACCTAGAGCTATCTTACAGTGAAAGTCCCGTCAAAATCGGTCCAGCCGTTTAGCAGAGTACCTCAGCCAAACAGACACATATTTTTATTGCTTTTTCGTTATAGGTATCGTGTATACATTTATATGCATTGAGTAAATGTTATTTTGAAATCACAAACATATTAAATATTTTTATCATACTTATAAACTAAAAATTATTTTTTTTATAAAAGTACCAGTAAGAAGGTATCAAACTATCCGGTGCTGGTATAATAGTTGTGGATGTCACCAAGTGCGAATAGCAGGATCGACTCACCCGGTGTCCCCGCCGCCGATGACCAGCACATGCTTGTCCTTGGCGGAGATGTCGGCGGGCGCGGGCGCGGTCCGCGGGCCGGGCCCGGCCTGCCGCCACTGCCACGCGTGCAGGAACTCCATGGCGAAGTGCACGCCGGCCAGCTGGCGGCCCGCCAGCGGCAGGTCGCGCGGCCACGTCGCGCCCATGCACAGCACCAGCGCGCTGTACCTGGTGGATTATGTTCCGGTTACGTTATGTCATGTCACTTTATACACACTTATAGCCCCACAGTACGATTACTTCCTGTGTCATGGGTGTCATGGACACACAAAGACTAATACACTAAAACCCAGACTCAGAACAGAAATCTAAATTCATCATTCAGATATCTATCTGGCTGGGAATCGAACCAGGGACCCACTGCGCTTCAGATCGGTATCGTAAACGCTCCGCCACGCGGGCCGTCACGATGTCGATCACGGATCTTCTGGCTTTGGTTAAATTTGTTAATAAAATATAGAAGCTGTGTCTTAAAAAAATAACAATATTTCAAATTGCTGTCCTACAAGTAATTGAAATACAATACTAAATCGTAAGAAAACATTACAAGTATTAAGGTTAGTAATTGTCAAGTATTAAGGTTAGTAATATCAGATGAAAAATAAAATAGTACAGTAGTTTTCAATAGTAGCTTTCCCAATCTTTTAAAAAATTTTCCGATGTAGATTTTTATTAGTTCTGACACGTTTTCGGAATAATATTTTTACTCGCCAAATTACCCGAATAAGGAAACCCTATTAAATACTATACGTCTTGTTAACACTAAAAAACAGTTTTTAAAATGGCACTAACTCGTTAGCCAGATCGCTCGCGGAGATATCCTTCCCCACGTCGACGTTGCACTTGAAGGCGATGCCCTCGGCCGCCATGAGCTTGATGCGGCGCGCCACCACGTCCTTGCCGAGCTTCATGCTGGGGATGCCGTACTGCAGCAGGCCGCCGGGCCGGTCGTTACGCTCGAACACAGTCACTGTGTAGCCCGCCTGAACAAAATATTACGATATACTTTTAATTGATTACTAAAAGGATCAAGTCCGACTTGTGTTGAATTAGCCTAAAGTATAAAAATAACTCTTATAAAATAGAATATTTTGAACTAAACACTGCAGCGCTATACCACTACCGGGAACAAGGATATTCCTTGATTCCTTTTTTCCTCACCTGACTTGATTCCCATGTTCTTTTCTATAAATTTTACCTATATGTACCCTACTCAAATAAAAAAGAAAAATTACTCATGGACAATATTATTATGACCACATCTTATACTCTTACCATAATTTAAAAAAGGTATTTTTAAAAGGACATTGTATTAAGAAATTAAAAATGTAAATTGTTTTTAAAATATTCATTAAGGTAAATATTAAGGAAAAGGATTTTTTTATTGTTACCTTATTCAACTGATGTGCGCACGCAAGACCGGCTGGTCCGGAACCAACAACAGCCACGGTTTTCCCATTGCGGTGTTCTGGAATCTGGATAGACAAGTATTATAATTTATTATTATAAAAATACGTAAATATTATAGTCTTAAAAATTATAATTTAAGGACCTTTTATTAATAGTTGTCTTATAACACGAAAAAACGATGTTAAGAGTTTAACATTTTAGATACATTAAACTTTAGCCAAGCTTCAGGCGTTTCATTTTAAGTTTGTCACAATGACTTTTAGAAAATTTCCTTTTTTCAGCCCTTTGAAGATCACCGCTGGACATAAGTTGAAACATAAGGACATAAATATTAATTGGCGTTTTTGCAAATAGTCACAGTGCATGGCACCCGTGTAGGAGTCTGCAGTGGCTGTTGACAAACAGGAAAGCGATCCATCTCCTTGATATCTTGAACTTACCTACCAAATACATGTGGTGCTATTCAAGATCGACACCACACAGCATGATCACTACATCCTTTTAATTATCAAATCTAAATTTATTGTTTAACTTCCTGACGTCACTAGAGACATGTCAACGTGAACGTGAAGTTACCTCGGGCTGCACCCAGCCGGCCTCGAAGGCGCGGTCGATGATGGCGCACTCGATGTTCTTGATGGTGACGGGCGGCTCCGAGATGCCCACCACGCACGCGCCCTCGCACGGCGCGGGACACACGCGCCCCGTGAACTCTGACACAGACGTACCAGTGTTACAATAATGTAGGGACTAACTTAACCTAACCGTACTGACAAGTGGCCAGTTACAAGTCACTACATAGTATAAAACAAAGGCGCTTTCTGATGTTTGTACCTATGTATGCGTAGATGATGCGTAACTACGCAATGAAGTATTTTTTCATAGATAGAGTGATTCAAGACGAAGGTTTATATGTAATTTAACACGTGCAGAGCTACGGACAAAAGATAATCATATACAAAGTATTTCATAGTAATGTTTTCCACATCTCACTCATAAGTTGACATTGACAAAGCTTAAAGGAGTTATTAAACGTAATTACAAGATATAAATGTTAACTTTTTGGCCTGTATAAGTTGACAATCAATTACTCTTAGATATGGGTTTCTCAAAGTGAAACATTCAATAGGATTATTAATTCCTAATAGGATTTAAAACCTGGTCTATTTTAGGCATATCAGGCGTTTATGTACTAATAATATAGTAACCAGGGAAGTTGTTAGTTTGTAGCAATAGTTTCAACGCCCAGTCGCCCTTATTATTCTAAGGAGTACGTTACCGGGCCGAATGTACTACTCATATAATATAGTTACCGGGGAAGTTGTTAGTCTGCAGCAGATGTTTCAGCGCCTGCGCCCAGTCGCCCTGGTACACCAG